>CAWVNW010000003.1:0-46007 GCA_963930755.1 Eudasyphora cyanicolor
TTGCCTTGAAGTATTGAGTTTTTGATGGCATTCTTAAAAAGTGATCAGTGCTTCCATACTACTTGAGACTGCCGCTAGATGTACATCGACATTATTATACTTCAGTTATTCACATTGTATTTAATAAAGGGGTTTCTAATAGGGGCATAACAATTTCGTGTCTATATGTCAACGCACCCTCAAACATTTTTAATGATCTTTCAGTGTCAAAACGTTAGTCGAAGTCAATATTTTCATCATGGTAAAGTTCACTTACGTGCAAAGTTTGGAAATCATTAAAAATTAAGTTCTGAGTCGGTGGTCGCAATTTTAAGAGCGCTTATTCCAATTTTTAGCCATAATAATCGTCCACCCGACAGGCTGTGCGTGCTATAATGGATAAATTTGATGTTCCGGCGGCAAATAGACGCCGTACCGCTCGAAGCGACGAAAATATCGCAGCCGTAAGTGTATGCCGCAATGGCTCTGAAAAATTTTATAGATGACCCAGAATCAGAGGATTGGGCGTAAACCCAATAAAGATAGAATTGGTTCACTTTCCTAGGAAGAATAAAATCCTATATTTGGAACCACCTAGGATAAATGTAACAGTTCGGTGATTTCTGAAAGTGCAAAATATCGAGTAAAATTCTGGATAGGAAATTGTCATTCAGACTCAATGTACTGGAACATATAAGGAAAGCAAAAGTTACCTTATATTCCTGCAGGAAACCTTTGGGTTTGCTTTGGAGTTTCTTTCTTAATATCGTTCATTGGATATATATGTATAGCAGTATACTGTTCTATATATCAATACCGTTATACAGCAAGTGATAAACGATCCATTATACCAACCAATTACCAAACGTTCAGAGAACTGCCTGCCTATGCATAAGCTGAACTTTAAGGACTACAGCGACTGAGTCCTGCTCTATTTACTGCCAATTGATATTGTGGCGAGAGAAGTCACCATCAGAGCGGCACTACGATTGAACTGTCTATCAATGAGGAGGTTTAAGATCTACGGCCCTTTTCCTTTCACGGGGCTTATTTAATGAGATATTTTCATTTTAAGTTTTGCTAAATTATGGCCAAAAATTAGTGATAACAAAATTTCGCCCTTTTCCTTCTACGGGGCTTATTTAACGAGATATTTGCATTTTAAATTTTGATAAATTTTGGCCAAAAATTAGTGGTAACAAAATTTCGCTCTTTTCCTTCTACGGGGCTTATTTAACGAGATACTTGTATTTTAAGTTTTGCTAAGGAAATTCAGAATTTTGGCCAAAAACTAGTAGTGATAACAAAATTTTGCCCTTTTCCTTCTACGGGGCTTATTTAACGAGATATTTGCATTTTAAGTTTTGCTAAGGAAATTCAAAATTTTGCCAAAAATTAGTGATAACAAAATTTCGCCCTTTTCCTTTTACGGGGCTTATTTAATGAGATATTTTCATTTTAAGTTTTGCTTAATTATGGCCAAAAATTAGTGATAACAAAATTACGCCCTTTTCCTTCTACGGGGCTTATTTAACGAGATATTTGCATTTTAAGTTTTGCTAAATTTTGGCCAAAAATTAGTGATAACAAAATTTCGCCCTTTTCCTTCTACGGGGCTTATTTAACGAGATATTTGATTTTAAATTTTGATAAATTTTGGCCAAAAATTAGTGGTAACAAAATTTCGCTCTTTTCCTTCTACGGGGCTTATTTAACGAGATACTTGTATTTTAAGTTTTGCTAAGGAAATTCAGAATTTTGGCCAAAAACTAGTAGTGATAACAAAATTTTGCCCTTTTCCTTCTACGGGGCTTATTTAACGAGATATTTGCATTTTAAGTTTTGCTAAGGAAATTCAAAATGTTGGCCAAAAATTAGTGATAACAAAATTTCGCCCTTTTCCTTCTACGGGGCTTATTTTACGAGATATTTGCATTTTAAGTTTTGCTAAGGAAATACAAAATTTTGGCCAAAAATTAGTGATAACAAAATTTCGCCCTTTTCCTTCTACGGGGCTTACTTAACGAGATATTTGCATTTTAAATTTTGGCCAAAAATTAGTGGTAACAAAAGTTCGCCCTTTTCCTTCTACGGGTCTTATTTAACGAGATATTTGCATTTTAAGTTTTGCTAAATTTTGGCCAAAAATTAGTGATAGCAAAATTTCGCCCTTTTCCTTCTACGGGGCTTATTTACACGAGATATTTGCATTTTAAGTTTTGCTAAGGAAATTCTAAATTTTGCCAAAAATTAGTGATAACAAAATTTCGCCTTTTCCTTTTACGGGGCTTATTTAACGAGATATTTGCATTTTAAGTTTTGCTAAGGAAATACAAAATTTTGGCCAAAAATTAGTGATAACAAAATTTCGCCCTTTTCCTTCTACGGGGCGTATTTAACGAGATATTTGCATTTTAAGTTCTGCTAAGGAAATTCAAAATTTTGGCCAAAAATTAGTGATAACAAAATTTCGCCCTTTTCCTTCTACGGGGCTTATTTAACGAGATATTTGCATTTTAAGTTTTGCTAAGGAAATTCTAAATTTTGCCAAAAATTAGTGATAACAAAATTTCGCCTTTTCCTTTTACGGGGCTTATTTAACGAGATATTTGCATTTTAAGTTTTGCTAAGGAAATTCAATTTTGGCCAAAAATTAGTGATAGAAAAATTTCGCCCTTTTCCTTCTACGGGGCTTATTTAACGAGATATTTGCATTTTAAGTTTTGCTAAGGAAATTCAAAATGTTGGCCAAAAATTAGTGATAACAAAATTTCGCCCTTTTCCTTCTACGGGGCTTATTTAAAAAGATATTTGCATTTTAAGTTTTGCTAAGGAAATTCAAAATTTTGGCCAAAAATTAGTGATAACTAAATTTCGCCCTTTTCCTTCTACGGGGCTTATTTAACGAGATATTTGCATTTTAAGTTTTGCTAAGGAAATTCAAAATTTTGGCCAAAAATTAGTGATAACAAAATTTGGCCCTTTTCCTTCTACGGGGCTTATTTAACGAGATATTTGCATTTTAAGTTTTGCTAAGGAAATTCAAAATTTTGCCAAAAATTAGTGATAACAAAATTTCGCCCTTTTCCTTTTACGGGGCTTATTTAACGAGATATTTGCATTTTAAGTTTTGCTAAATTTTGGCCAAAAATTAGTGATAGCAAAATTTCGCCCTTTTCCTTCTACGGGGCTTATTTACACGAGATATTTGTATTTTAAGTTTTGCTAAGGAAATACAAAATTTTGGCCAAAAATTAGTGATAACAAAATTTCGCCCTTTTCCTTCTACGGGGCGTATTTAACGAGATATTTGCGTTTTAAGTTTTGCTAAGGAAATTCAAAATTTTGCCAAAAATTAGTGATAACAAAATTTCGCCCTTTTCCTTTTACGGGGCTTATTTAATGAGATATTTTCATTTTAAGTTTTGCTAAATTATGGCCAAAATTAGTGATAACAAAATTTCGCCATTTTCCATCTACGGGGCTTATTTAACGAGATATTTGCATTTTAAGTTTTGCTAAATTTTGGCCAAAAATTAGTGATAGCAAAATTTCGCCCTTTTCCTTCTACGGGGCTTTTTTAACGAGATATTTGCATTTTAAGTTTTGCTAAGGAAATTCAGTTTTGGCCAAAAATTAGTGATAGAAAAATTTCGCCCTTTTCCTTCTACGGGGCTTATTTAACGAGATATTTGCATTTTAAGTTTTGCTAAGGAAATTCAAAATGTTGGCCAAAAATTAGTGATAACAAAATTTCGCCCTTTTCCTTCTACGGGGCTTATTTAACGAGATATTTGCATTTTAAGTTTTGCTAAAGAAATTCAAAATTTTGGCCAAAAATTAGTGATAACAAAATTTCGCCCTTTTCCTTCTACGGGGCTTATTTAACGAGATATTTGCATTTTAAGTTTTGCTAAGGAAATTCAAAATGTTGGCCAAAAATTAGTGATAACAAAATTTGGCCCTTTTCCTTCTACGGGGCTTATTTAACGAGATATTTGCATTTTAAATTTTGGCCAAAAATTAGTGGTAACAAAATTTCGCCCTTTTCCTTCTACGGGGCGTATTTAACGAGATATTTGCATTTTAAGTTCTGCTAAGGAAATTCAAAATTTTGGCCAAAAATTAGTGATAACAAAATTTCACCCTTTTCCTTCTACGGGGCGTATTAAACGAGATATTTGCATTTTAAATTTTGATAAATTTTGGCCAAAAATTAGTGGTAACAAAATTTCGCTCTTTTCCTTCTACGGGGCTTATTTAACGAGATACTTGTATTTTAAGTTTTGCTAAGGAAATTCAGAATTTTGGCCAACATTTTTGCTAAATTATGGCCAAAAATTAGTGATAACAAAATTTCGCCCTTTTCCTTCTACGGGGCTTATTTAACGAGATATTTGCATTTTAAATTTTGGCAAAAAATTAGTGGTAACAAAATTTCGCCCTTTTCCTTCTACGGGGCGTATTTAACGAGATATTTACATTTTAAGTTCAGCTAAGGAAATTCAAAATTTTGCCCAAAAATTAGTGATAACAAAATTTCGCCCTTTTCCTTCTACGGGGCTTATTTAACGAGATATTTGCATTTTAAATTTTGATAAATTTTGGCCAAAAATTAGTGGTAACAAAATTTCGCTCTTTTCCTTCTACGGGGCTTATTTAACGTGATACTTGTATTTTAAGTTTTGCTAAGGAAATTCAGAATTTTGGCCAAAAACTAGTAGTGATAACAAAATTTTGCCCTTTTCCTTCTACGGGGCTTATTTAACGAGATATTTGCATTTTAAGTTTTGCTAAGGAAATTCAAAACTTTGCCAAAAATTAGTGATAACAAAATTTCGCCCTTTTCCTTTTACGGGGCTTATTTAATGAGATATTTTCATTTTAAGTTTTGCTAAATTTTGACCAAAAATTAGTGATAGCAAAATTTCGCCCTTTTCCTTCTACGGGGCTTATTTACACGAGATATTTGCATTTTAAGTTTTGCTAAGGAAATACAAAATTTTGGCCAAAAATTAGTGATAATAAAATTTCGCCATTTTCCTTCTACGGGGCGTATTTAACGAGATATTTGCATTTTAAGTTTTGCTAAGGAAATTCAAAATTTTGCCAAAAATTAGTGGTAACAAAATTTCGCCCTTTTGCTTTTACGGGGCTTATTTAATGAGATATTTTCATTTTAAGTTTTGCTAAATTATGGCCAAAAATTAGTGATAACAAAATTTCGCCCTTTTCCTTCTACGGGGCTTATTTAACGAGATATTTGCATTTTAAGTTTTGCTAAATTTTGGCCAAAAATTAGTGATAGCAAAATTTCGCCCTTTTCCTTCTACGGGGCTTTTTTAACGAGATATTTGCATTTTAAGTTTTGCTAAGGAAATTCAATTTTGGCCAAAAATTAGTGATAGAAAAATTTCGCCCTTTTCCTTCTACGGGGCTTATTTAGCGAGATATTTGCATTTTAAGTTTTGCTAAGGAAATTCAAAATGTTGGCCAAAAATTAGTGATAACAAAATTTCGCCCTTTTCCTTCTACGGGGCTTATTTAACGAGATATTTCGCCCTTTTCCTTCTCCGGGTCTTATTTATCGAGATATTTGCATTTTAAATTTTGATAAATTTTGGCCAAAAATTAGTGGTAACAAAATTTCGCTCTTTTCCTTCTACGGGGCTTATTTAACGAGATACTTGTATTTTAAGTTTTGCTAAGGAAATTCAGAATTTTGGCCAAAAACTAGTAGTGATAACAAAATTTCGCCCTTTTCCTTCTACGGGGCTTATTTAACGAGATACTTGTATTTTAAGTTTTGCTAAGGAAATTCAGAATTTTGGCCAAAAACTAGTAGTGATAACAAAATTTCGCCCTTTTCCTTCTACGGGGCTTATTTAACGAGATATTTGCATTTTAAGTTTTGCTAAATTTTGGCCAAGAATTAGTGATAACAAAATTTCGCCTTTTCCTTCTACGGGGCTTATTTAACGAGATATTTGCATTTTAAGTTTTGCTAAATTTTGGCCAAAAATTAGTGATAACAAAATTTCGCCCTTTTCCTTCTACGGGGCTTATTTAACGAGATATTTGCATTTTAAGTTTTGCTAAATTTTGGCCAAAAATTAGTGATAGCAAAATTTCGCCCTTTTCCTTCTACGGGGCTTATTTAACGAGATATTTGCATTTTAAGTTTTGCTAAGGAAATTCAATTTTGGCCAAAAATTAGTGATAGCAAAATTGTCCGTGATAACAGGGTAACTCGCTATCGTGCAATAACAGCATTGCCATAAATTTAAATTCAATTAATCGTCCAATCAATCGACCAATAATGTCAAATCTACGAAATCTAAATTGTTTCAACACCTAATTTAAAAAAAACGTACGGGAAAAATACTCCGATATCGTCTAAAAATCAATCGCCTAAGATAATACAACTAATTGAACAGAAACTCATGAAACAAACTGAAATATTAACTGCAAAAATCGATGAAGCAATAAAAAACGCAATGACCGAATTTGAAAATAAACTTCAAAATGTCACAAAGAATTTGCATGAAATTACGATGAGAGTGGACAAGATTGAAGAATCAGTACCTACAATTAACAATCTAAGAATTGAAATAAGTGTCTTAAAGCAACAGTTGAACCGTTACGAAAATTCAAATGTATCGTGCAATCTCAGACTTTGTGGCATACCATCGTACGAAAATGAAAATCTATTCGATTTGTTCTCGTGTCTTTGTAACTCTCTTAAAATTAATACACCTGACGTTATGTCAATACAACGAATGCCTATTTTTAACAATAAATCTAATGACGGAGTTGTTTTAGTAAAATTACTTTCTCCAGTAAACAAAAATTTCGTGCTAAAAACTATATCAACATTCAAGCGTGAGAACAAAACACAGCTCTCTCTCAATATGTGCGGATTTGATTCGGCCAAGCCATTCTTCGTCAATGAAGACCTCACCCGAAATAACTACCAAATCTTCCAAGCTGCAATGAAACTTAAGAAGCAGCGAAAAGTATCAGCTGTCTTTACATTACGCTTGCTCGTACATGTAAAACAAACGGATGGTGATCGAGGTATCCGCATAGAATCTGCAGAGGAATTAACTAAATTTTTTCGTTCGACATATCGTGCCGTTGACACAGTCAACTTCGATGATGACCCTGGCAGTCATGAATTTGGAGAACAATATGTCAATTAAATACTTATCTAGATCCTATATAATATATTATCTATTTCTTATCAATTCTACTGCGATTATATTAATTAAGTTTGTTCCTAAATACTTCTTTTATAAAACATTTATTTTGTATATGCGTTGCTTTTTTCTAATAAGCCTTGACGTTTCTACAGGCTACAGTTCCGCTGGCGGTCTTTACAATATGGCTAGGATCCTGGCGAAACAAAAAACTGGCTTAGGCATAGTACATTTAAATGCACAGAGCCTCAATAATAAAATGGAAGAATTTCACAATATATTTATTGACTCTGGTGTTGATATCATCTGCGTTTCTGAAACGTGGTTCCACGTTGAAATCCAAGATTCTCTGTACGAACTATCAGGATACTTCTTATTCAGATCAGACAGAAAATCGCACGCAGGCGGTGTTTGTATATATGTGCGTAAAGAATTGCGATGTTCCGTAAAACTAAAGTCGGAATACACAAACGCCATGGAGTATATATTTATGGAAATAGCAGCCTCAAACAACTAAAAAATACTTGTTGGTACAGTCTATCGACCAAATAAAAATATAACTACTAAAGACTTAATTGAAACAATTGAAGAGCAATCAGTTTACTATAACGACGTAGTAATTGCTGGGGATTTTAATAGCAATTTACTGATAGAAAAAACATTTTTGGAGTCTATGAATACTCTCGGCCTTGGTTCAATTAATACCGAAAATCCTACCCATTTCACCAATACAGGCAATACTCTGCTTGACGTGTTTTTTGTAAACTGTAAAAACAAAGTCCAACTTTATGAGCAGCTTTCAGCGATTAACTTTTCAAAACACGACCTTCTATTCATGAAATATGGTTTAAATGTAAACAGAGACCCAATTTCTTTCTCCTACTGAGATTTCCGTAGAATTGACTACAACCTTCTCGGTGTTTTGACGGATAATATTGAGTGGAATGATGTTTATAACTACGAAACTGCTGAAGACCAAATATCTTTCATGCAGAACCACATTACCACCTTATTTAATACGTGTGTCCCTCCGCGATGTCGAATAGTAAAACCCAAAAATCAACCCTGGTTCAACCATGAAATTAAAAGATTAATAAAAGATAGAGATGAAAAATACAAGAGATGGAAAAGATATAAAACCACATTCCTCTATGAGCAATTTAAAAAAACAAGACGTGAAGTTTCTTATAAGATAAAACAGTCCAAATCTAATTACTACCGTCAACGGTTTACCGCTGCGATTGATAGTGGAGCTAAATGGAAAGTTATTAGGAATATTGGCATTGGTAAAAAACCAGCAAATCCAACCGATGTTGATGTGAATGTTCGAAATGAAGCTTTTGTCAACAATGGTCGGCCCACCGAACATCTCATTTCAAGATCCCAGTCCACGAACAGCGATGCAATTGAAGGGTATACATTTTCATTTCGTTGCGTAGATGAAGAAGAAGTTCTAAGTAGTATTCTGACAATAAAATCAAATGCGGAAGGAATGGATTCATTAAATCCCAAATTCATCAAGCTGTTACTGCCGAAATGTCTCCCGTACTTCACATTCATTTTTAACACAATTCTGACAAAATCAACTTTTCCTAATGCCTGGAAACATACAAAAATTATTCCATTGCCGAAGCCCAATAAAGAATTTCGCCCAATTGCAATCATACCATACCTTTCCAAAGTTTTGGAAAAAATAATGTTCAAGCAAATGAACAATTTTATTACTGAAAATGGCTTACTAACGGAACGACAGTCTGGATTCAGAACTGTTAGAAGCTGCATCTCAGTCCTAGCAGATATCGTCGAAGATATTCGATCGAAAATAGATAATAATATGATTTCAATACTAGTACTACTTAACTATAGCAAAGCGTTTAATACCGTGGACCACTTCACTTTGATCTCAAAGCTAAAAACATTGATTAACTTCTCTGAATCTGCATGCCGGCTTATCTCGACGTACTTGACCGACAGGACTCAATCGGTTTGTCTCAACAATGTAACGTCACGTGCATTAACGTTAAAAAACGGAGTGCCACAAGGATCAGTACTTGGACCTTTACTGTTCAGTATATATGTAAATGACCTTCCTGAAGCATTACAAAATGCCAACGTTCATCTATATGCTGACGACGTTCGAGTGTATGCAAGTTCGGACATTAATAATATACAAAATTGTATTGAAAAAATCAACGAAGATCTAGAAAGGGTTAGAAACTGGGCTGTAAACAATCACTTAAAAATCAATCCTTCAAAATCTAAATGTCTATTTATATCGAAGGACAAACTAACCCCAACGGAATATATACTAAGTATTGACAATGAGACAATTAATATTGTACCTACAGCCAAAACTTAGGTGTAATATTCAGTAGTAATTTATCATGGTCAAGTCATATCCAAAGTAATATTTCGAAAACATACACCATGTTACGTAACCTGTGGGCGGCACAGGAGGCAACTCCTTTAAACATTAGAATGCTCCTAGCCAAAACTTATCTTGTGCCAATGCTGCTATATGGATGCGAATTATTTGTGAATTGCAGCAGCACTGATAAACACAGATTAAATGTGGCATTCAACAGCATTGCCAGATACGTTTACAAAAAGAAACGTCATTATAGAATATCCATGTAATCATACCAGCTATTTAATATGAGTTTTACCAACTTACTTAATTTTAAATGCTTGTTATTCCTCCATAAAATAATCAACAGTGGCGAACCTACATATTTATTCCATCGATTACAATTTGCTCAATCAAATCGAGGGAGAAAACTAATACAAATGCGATATAAATGCTCCAGATCTGAACAGCAGTTTTTCATTTACGCAATCCGCCTATGGAACAATCTGCCAACAACTACGCAAATCATAAGCAACGCTACACATTTCAAAAAGAAGCTAATGGTACTCTGCACATAATATTTAATTGTTCTTATGTAATTGTATTGTCACTATTTCTTGTACATATTACTATAAGTTCAATGTATATCATAATAAGTATGTTTAACATTTACTACATCCAACAGAATGATTACCTAGTACTGTAAATTATAAGATGTTTATCTTGTTGTACTAGGTTTCCGAATAAAAATAAATAAATAAATAAATAAATTTCGCCCTTTTCTTTCTACGGGGCTTATTTAACGAGATATTTGCATTTTAGGTTTTGCTAAGGAAATTCAATTTTGGCGATGATAGCAAAATTTCGCCCTTTTCCTTCTACGGGGCTTATTTAACGAGATATTTGCATTTTAAGTTTTGCTAAATTTTGACCAAAAATTAGTGATAAAAAAATTTCGCCCTTTTCCTTCTACGGGATTTACTTAACGAGATATTTGCATTTTAAGTTTTGCTAAGGAAATTCAAAATTTTGGCCAAAAATTAGTGATAACAAAATTTCGCCCTTTTCCTTCTACGGGCTTCATTTAACGAGATATTTGCATTTTAAGTTTTGCTAAGGAAATTCAAAAACTTGGCCAAAAATTAGTGATAACAAAATTTCGCCCTTTTCCTTCTACGGGGCTTATTTAACGAGATATTTGCATTTTAAGTTTTGCTATATTTTGGCCAAAAATTAGTGATAACAAAATTTCGCCCTTTTCCTTCTACAGGGCTTATTTAACGAGATATTTGCATTTTAAGTTTTGCTAAATTTTGGCCAAAAATTAGTGATAAAAAAATTTCGCCCGTTTCCTTCTACGGGGCTTATTTAACGAGATATTTGCATTTTAAGTTTTTCTAAATTTTGGCCAAAAATTAGTGATAACAAAATTTCGCCCTTTTCCTTCTACAGGGCTTATTTAACGAGATATTTGCATTTTAAGTTTTGCTAAGGAAATTCAAAATTTTGGCCAACAATTAGTGATAACAAAATTTCGCCCTTTTCCTTCTACGGGGCTTATTTAACGAGATATTTGCATTTTAAGTTTTGCCAAATTTTGGCCAAAAATTAGTGATAACAAAATTTCGCCCTTTTCCATCTACGGGGCTTATTTAACGAGATATTTGCATTTTAAGTTTTGCTAAGGACATTAAAAATTTTGGCCAACAATTAGTGATAACAAAATTTCGCCCTTTTCCTTCTACGGGGCTTATTTAACGAGATATTTGCATTTTAAGTTTAGCGAAATTGTGACCAAAAATTAGTGATAGCAAAATTTCGCCCTTTTCCTTCTACGGGGCTTATTTAACGAGATATTTGCATTTTAAGTTTTGCTAAGGAAATTCAATTTTGGCCAAAAATTAGTGATAGGAAAATTTCGCCCTTTTCCTTCTACGGGGCTTATTTAACTAGATATTTGCATTTTAAGTTTTGCTAAGGAAATTCAAAATGTTGGCCAAAAATTAGTGATAACAAAATTTCGCCATTTTCCTTCTACGGGGCTTATTTAACGAGATATTTGCATTTTAAGTTTTGCTAAGGAAATTCAAAATTTTGGCCAAAAATTAGTGATAACAAAATTTCGCCCTTTTCCTTCTACGGGGCTTATTTAACGAGATATTTGCATTTTAAGTTTTGCTAAGGAAATTCAATTTTGGCCAAAAATTAGTGATAGAAAAATTTCGCCCTTTTCCTTCTACGGGGCTTATTTAACGAGATATTTGCATTTTAAGTTTTGCTAAGGAAATTCAAAATTTTGGCCAAAAATTAGTGATAGGAAAATTTCGCCCTTTTCCTTCTACGGGGCTTATTTAACGAGATATTTGCATTTTAAGTTTTGCTAAGGAAATTCAAAATTTTGGCCAAAAATTAGTGATAACAAAATTTCGCCCTTTTCCTTCTACGGGGCTTATTTAACGAGATATTTGCATTTTAAGTTTTGCTAAATTTTGACCAAAAATTAGTGATAGCAAAATTTCGCCCTTTTCCTTCTACGGGGCTTATTTAACGAGATATTTGCATTTTAAGTTTTGCTAAGGAAATTCAAAATTTTGGCCAAAAATTAGTGATAGGAAAATTTCGCCCTTTTCCTTCTACGAGGCTTATTTAACGAGATATTTGCATTTTAAGTTTTGCTAAGGAAATTCAATTTTGGCCAAAAATTAGTGATAGGAAAATTTCGCCCTTTTCCTTCTACGGGGCTTATTTAACGAGATATTTGCATTTTAAGTTTTGCTAAGGAAATTAAAAATTTTGGCCAAAAATTAGAGGTAACAAAATTTCGCTCTTTTCCTTCTACGGGGCTTATTTAACGAGATATTTGCATTTTAAGTTTTGCCAAGGAAATTCACAATTTTGGCCAAAAATTAGTGATAACAAAATTTCGCCCTTTTCCTTCTACGGGTCTTATTTAACGAGATATTTGCATTTTAAGTTTTGCTAAGGAAATTCAAAATTTTGGCCAAAAATTAGTGATAACAAAATTTCGCCCTTTTCCTTCTACGGGGCTTATTTAACGAGATATTTGCATTTTAAGTTTTGCTAAGGAAATTCAAAATTTTGGCCAAAAATTAGTGATAGCAAAATTTCACCCTTTTCCTTCTACGGGGCTTATTTAACGAGATATTTGCATTTTAAGTTTTGCTAAGGAAATTCAAAATTTTGGCCAAAAATTAGTGATAGGAAAATTTCGCCCTTTTCCTTCTACGAGGCTTATTTAACGAGATATTTGCATTTTAAGTTTTGCTAAGGAAATTCAATTTTGGCCAAAAATTAGTGATAGGAAAATTTCGCCCTTTTCCTTCTACGGGGCTTATTTAACGAGATATTTGCATTTTAAGTTTTGCTAAGGAAATTCAAAATTTTGGCCAAAAATTAGTGATAACAAAATTTCGCCCTTTTCCTTCTACGGGGCTTATTTAACGAGATATTTGCATTTTAAGTTTTGCTAAGGAAATTCAAAATTTTGGCCAAAAATTAGTGATAGCAAAATTTCGCCCTTTTCCTTCTACGGGGCTTATTTAACGAGATATTTGCATTTTAAGTTTTGCTAAGGAAATTCAATTTTGGCCAAAAATTAGTGATAGCAAAATTTCGCCCTTTTCCTTCTACGAGGCTTATTTAACGAGATATTTGCATTTTAAGTTTTGCTAAGGAAATTCAATTTTGGCCAAAAATTAGTGATAGGAAAATTTCGCCCTTTTCCTTCTACGGGGCTTATTTAACGAGATATTTGCATTTTAAGTTTTGCTAAGGAAATTCAAAATGTTGGCCAAAAATTAGTGATAACAAAATTTCGCCATTTTCCTTCTACGAGGCTTATTTAACGAGATATTTGCATTTTAAGTTTTGCTAAGGAAATTCACAATTTTGGCCAAAAATTAGTGATAACAAAATTTCGCCCTTTTCCTTCTACGGGGCTTATTTAACGAGACATTTGCATTTTAAGTTTTGCTAAGGAAATTCAAAATTTTGGCCAACAATTAGTGATAACAAAATTTCGCCCTTTTACTTCTACGGGGCTTATTTAACGAGATATTTGCATTTTAAGTTTTGCTAAGGACATTCATAATTTTGGCCAACAATTAGTGATAACAAAATTTCGCCCTTTTC
The DNA here is from genome assembly GCA_963930755.1 of Eudasyphora cyanicolor. NCBI lineage: Eukaryota > Metazoa > Arthropoda > Insecta > Diptera > Muscidae > Eudasyphora > Eudasyphora cyanicolor. Next base: position 13,678 of record CAWVNW010000003.1, read on the forward strand.
CTTCTACGGGGCTTATTTAACGAGATATTTGCATTTTAAGTTTTGCTAAATTTTAACCAAAAATTAGTGATAGCAAAATTTCGCCCTTTTCCTTCTACGGGGCTTATTTAACGAGATATTTGCATTTTAAGTTTTGCTAAGGAAATTCAAAATTTTGGCCAAAAATTAGTGATAACAAAATTTCGCCCTTTTCCTTCTACGGGGCTTATTTAACGAGATATTTGCATTTTAAGTTTTGCTAAGGACATTCAAAATTTTGGCCAAAAATTAGTGATAACAAAATTGCTCCCTTTTTCCTTCTACAGGGTTTATTTAACGAGATATTTGCATTTTAAGTTTTGCTAAATTTTGGCCAAAAATTAGTGATAACAAAATTTCGCTCTTTTCCTTCTACGGGGCTTATTTAACGAGATATTTGCATTTTAAGTTTTGCCAAGGCAATTCACAATTTTGGCCAAAAATTAGTGATAACAAAATTTCGCCCTTTTCCTTCTACGGGGCTTATTTAACGAGATATTTGCATTTTAAGTTTTGCTAAGGAAATTCAAAATTTTGGCCAAAAATTAGTGATAACAAAATTTCGCCCTTTTCCTTCTACGGGGCTTATTTAACGAGATATTTGCATTTTAAGTTTTGCTAAGGAAATTCAAAATTTTGGCCAAAAATTAGTGATAGCAAAATTTCGCCCTTTTCCTTCTACGGATCTTATTTAACGAGATATTTGCATTTTAAGTTTTGCTAAGGAAATTCAATTTTGGCCAAAAATTAGTGATAGCAAAATTTCGCCCTTTTCCTTCTACGAGGCTTATTTAACGAGATATTTGCATTTTAAGTCTTGCTAAGGAAATTCAATTTTGCCCAAAAATTAGTGATAGGAAAATTTCGCCCTTTTCCTTCTACGGGGCTTATTTAACGAGATATTTGCATTTTAAGTTTTGCTAAGGAAATTCACAATTTTGGCCAAAAATTAGTGATAACAAAATTTCGCCCTTTTCCTTCTACGGGGCTTATTTAACGAGATATTTGCATTTTAAGTTTTGCTAAGGAAATTCAAAATTTTGGCCAAAAATTAGTGATAACAAAATTTCGCTCTTTTCATTCTACGGGGCTTATTTAACGAGATATTTGCATTTTAAGTTTTGCTAAGGAAATTCACAATTTTGGCCAAAAATTAGTGATAACAAAATTTCGCCCTTTTCCTTCTACGGGGCTTATTTAACGAGATATTTGCATTTTAAGTTTTGCTAAGGAAATTCAAAATTTTGGCCAACAATTAGTGATAACAAAATTTCGCCCTTTTCCTTCTACGGGGCTTATTTAACGAGATATTTGCATTTTAAGTTTTGCTAAATTTTGGCCAAAAATTAGTGATAACAAAATTTCGCCCTTTTCCTTCTACGGGGCTTATTTAACTAGATATTTGCATTTTAAGTTTTGCTAAATTTTGGCCAAAAATTAGTGATAACAAAATTTCGCCCTTTTCCATCTACGGGGCTTATTTAACGAGATATTTGCATTTTAAGTTTTGCTAAGGACATTCAAAATTTTGGCCAACAATTAGTGATAACAAAATTTCGCCCTTTTCCTTCTACGGGGCTTATTTAACGAGATATTTGCATTTTAAGTTTTGCTAAATTTTGACCAAAAATTAGTGATAGCAAAATTTCGCCCTTTTCCTTCTACGGGGCTTATTTAACGAGATATTTGCATTTTAAGTTTTGCTAAGGAAATTCAAAATTTTGGCCAAAAATTAGTGATAACAAAATTTCGCCCTTTTCCTTCTACGGGGCTTATTTAACGAGATATTTGCATTTTAAGTTTTGCTAAGGACATTCAAAATTTTGGCCAAAAATTAGTGATAACAAAATTGCTCCCTTTTCCTTCTACAGGGTTTATTTAACGAGATATTTGCATTTTAAGTTTTGCTAAATTTTGGCCAAAAATTAGTGATAACAAAATTTCGCCCTTTTCCTTCTGCGGGGCTTATTTAACGAGATATTTGCATTTTAAGTTTTGCTAAGGACATTCAAAATTTTAGGCCAACAATTAGTCATAACAAAATTTCGCCCTTTTCCTTCTACGGGGCTTATTTAACGAGATATTTGCATTTTAAGTTTTGCTAAATATTGACCAAAAATTAGTGATAGCAAAATTCCGCCCTTTTCTTTCTACGGGGCTTATTTAACGAGATATTTGCATTTTAAGTTTTGCTAAGGACATTCAAAATTTTTGCCAACAATTAGTGATAGCAAAATTTCGCCCTTTTCGCCCATCTACGGGGCTTATTTAACGAGATATTTGCATTTTAAGTTTTGCTAAATTTTGGCCAAAAATTAGTGATAACAAAATTTCGCCCTTTTCCTTCTACGGGGCTTATTTAACTAGATATTTGCATTTTAAGTTTTGCTAAATTTTGGCCAAAAATTAGTGATAACAAAATTTCGCCCTTTTCCATCTACGGGGCTTATTTAACGAGATATTTGCATTTTAAGTTTTGCTAAGGACATTCAAAATTTTGGCCAACAATTAGTGATACCAAAATTTCGCCCTTTTCCTTCTACGGGGCTTATTTAACGAGATATTTGCATTTTAAGTTTTGCTAAATTTTGACCAAAAATTAGTGATAGCAAAATTTCGCCCTTTTCCTTCTACGGGGCTTATTTAACGAGATATTTGCATTTTAAGTTTTGCTAAGGAAATTCAAAATTTTGGCCAAAAATTAGTGATAACAAAATTTCGCCCTTTTCCTTCTACGGGGCTTATTTAACGAGATATTTGCATTTTAAGTTTTGCTAAGGACATTCAAAATTTTGGCCAAAAATTAGTGATAACAAAATTGCTCCCTTTTCCTTCTACAGGGTTTATTTAACGAGATATTTGCATTTTAAGTTTTGCTAAATTTTGGCCAAAAATTAGTGATAACAAAATTTCGCCCTTTTCCTTCTGCGGGGCTTATTTAACGAGATATTTGCATTTTAAGTTTTGCTAAGGACATTCAAAATTTTAGGCCAACAATTAGTCATAACAAAATTTCGCCCTTTTCCTTCTACGGGGCTTATTTAACGAGATATTTGCATTTTAAGTTTTGCTAAATATTGACCAAAAATTAGTGATAGCAAAATTTCGCCCTTTTCTTTCTACGGGGCTTATTTAACGAGATATTTGCATTTTAAGTTTTGCTAAGGACATTCAAAATTTTTGCCAACAATTAGTGATAGCAAAATTTCGCCCTTTTCCTTCTACGGGGCTTATTTAACGAGATATTTGCATTTTAAGTTTTGCTAAGGAAATTCAAAATTTTGGCCAAAAATTAGTGATAACAAAATTTCGCCCTTTTCCTTCTACGGGGCTTATTTAACGAGATATTTGCATTTTAAGTTTTGCTAAGGAAATTCACAATTTTGGCCAAAAATTAGTGATAACAAAATTTCGCCCTTTTCCTTCTACGGGGCTTATTTAACGAGATATTTGCATTTTAAGTTTTGCTAAGGAAATTCAAAATTTTGGCCAACAATTAGTGATAACAAAATTTCGCCCTTTTCCTTCTACGGGGCTTATTTAACGAGATATTTGCATTTTAAGTTTTGCTAAATTTTGGCCAAAAATTAGTGATAGCAAAATTTCACCCTCTTCCTTCTACGGGGCTTATTTAACGAGATATTTGCATTTTAAGTTTTGCTAAATTTTGGCCAAAAATTAGTGATAACAAAATTTCGCCCTTTTCCTTCTACGGGGCTTATTTAACTAGATATTTGCATTTTAAGTTTTGCTAAATTTTGGCCAAAAATTAGTGATAACAAAATTTCGCCCTTTTCCATCTACGGGGCTTATTTAACGAGATATTTGCATTTTAAGTTTTGCTAAGGACATTCAAAATTTTGGCCAACAATTAGTGATAACAAAATTTCGCCCTTTTCCTTCTACGGGGCTTATTTAACGAGATATTTGCATTTTAAGTTTTGCTAAATTTTGACCAAAAATTAGTGATAGCAAAATTTCGCCCTTTTCCTTCTACGGGGCTTATTTAACGAGATATTTGCATTTTAAGTTTTGCTAAGGAAATTCAAAATTTTGGCCAAAAATTAGTGATAACAAAATTTCGCCCTTTTCCTTCTACGGGGCTTATTTAACGAGATATTTGCATTTTAAGTTTTGCTAAGGAAATTCAAAATTTTGGCCAAAAATTAGTGATAGCAAAATTTCGCCCTTTTCCTTCTACGGGGCTTATTTAACGAGATATTTGCATTTTAAGTTTTGCTAAATTTTGGCCAAAAATTAGTGATAACAAAATTTTGAATTTCCTAAGCAAAACTTAAAATGCAAATATCTCGTTAAATAAGCCCCGTAGAAGGAAAAGGGCGAAATTTTGTTATCACTAATTTTTGGCCAAAATTTTTAATGTCCTTAGCAAAACTTAAAATGCAAATATCTCGTTCAATAAGCCCAGTAGACGGAAAAGGGCGAAATTTTGTTATCACTAATTTTTGGCCAAAATTTAGCAAAACTTAAAATGCAAATATCGCGTTAAATACACCCCGTAGAAGGAAAAGGGCGAAATTTTGTTATCACTAATTTTTGCCAAAATTTAGCAAAACTTAAAATGCAAATATCTCGTTAAATAAGCCCCGTAGAAGGAAAAGGGCAAAATTTTGTTATCACTAATTTTTGGCCAAAATTTTGAATTTCCTTAGCAAAACTTAAAATGCAAATATCTCGTTAAATAAGCCCCGTAGAAGGAAAAGGGCGAAATTTTGCTATCACTAATTTTTGGCCAAAATTTAGCAAAACTTAAAATGCAAATATCTCGTTAAATACACCCCGTAGAAGGAAAAGGGCGAAATTTTTTTATCACTAATTTTTGGCCAAAATTTTGAATTTCCTAAGCAAAACTTAAAATGCAAATATCTCGTTAAATAAGCCCCGTAGAAGGAAAAGGGCGAAATTTTGTTATCACTAATTTTTGGCCAAAATTTTGAATTTCCTTAGCAAAACTTTAAATGCAAATATCTCGTTAAATAAGCCCCGTAGAAGGAAAAGGGCGAAATTTTGTTATCACTAATTTTTGGCCAAAATTTTGAATTTCCTCAGCAAAACTTAAAATGCAAATATCTCGTTAAATAAGCCACGTCGAAGGAAAAGGGCGAAATTTTGCTATTTCAAATTTTTGGCCAAAATTAAATTTCCTTAGCAAAACTTAAAATGCAAATATCTCGTTAAATAAGCCCCGTAGAAGGAAAAGGGCGAAATTTTGCTATCACTAATTTTTGGCCAAAATTTAGCAAAACTTAAAATGCAAATATCTCGTTAAATAAGCCCCGTAGAAGGAAAAGGGCGAAAATTTGTTATCACTAATTGCTGGCCAAAATTTTGAATTTCCTTAGCAAAACTTAAAATGCAAATATCTCGTTAAATAAGCCCCGTAGAAGGAAAAGGGCGAAATTTTGTTATCACTAATTTTTGGCCAAAATTGTGAATTTCCTTAGCAAAACTTAAAATGCAAATATCTCGTTAAATAAGCCCCGTAGAAGGAAAAGGGCGAAATTTTGCTATCACTAATTTTTGGCCAAAATTTAGCAAAACTTAAAATGCAAATATCTCGTTAAATACACCCCGTAGAAGGAAAAGGGCGAAATTTTGTTATCAATAATTTTTGGCCAAAATTTTGAATTTCCTAAGCAAAACTTAAAATGCAAATATCTCGTTAAATAAGCCCCGTAGAAGGAAAAGGGCGAAATTTTGTTATCACTAATTTTTGGCCAAAATTTTGAATTTCCTTAGCAAAACTTAAAATGCAAATATCTCGTTAAATAAGCCCCGTAGAAGGAAAAGGGCGAAATTTTGCTATCACTAATTTTTGGCCAAAATTTAGCAAAACTTAAAATGCAAATATCTCGTTAAATACACCCCGTAGAAGGAAAAGGGCGAAATTTTGTTATCAATAATTTTTGGCCAAAATTTTGAATTTCCTAAGCAAAACTTAAAATGCAAATATCTCGTTAAATAAGCCCCGTAGAAGGAAAAGGGCGAAATTTTGCTATCACTAATTTTTGGCCAAAATTGAATTTCCTTAGCAAAACTTACAATGCAAATATCTCGTTAAATAAGCCCCGTAGAAGGAAAAGGGCGAAATTTTGCTATCACTAATTTTTGGCCAAAATTTAGCAAAACTTAAAATGCAAATATCTCGTTAAATAAGCCCCGTAGAAGGAAAAGGGCGAAATTTTGCTATCACTAATTTTTGGCCAAAATTTAGCAAAACTTAAAATGCAAATATCTCGTTAAATAAGCCCCGTATATGGAAAAGGGCGAAATTTTGTTATCACTAATTTTTGGCCAAAATTTAGTAAAACTTAAAATGCAAATATCTCGTTAAATAAGCCCCGTAGAAGGAAAAGGGCGAAATTCTGCTATCACTAATTTTTGGCCAAAATTTTGAATTTCCTGAGCAAAACTTAAAATGCAAATATCTCGTTAAATACGGAAAAGGGCGAAATTTTGTTATCACTAATTTTTGGCCAAAATTTAGCAAAACTTAAAATGCAAATATCTCGTTAAATAAGCCCCGTAGAAGGAAAAGGGCGATAAGCCCCGTAGATGGAAAAGGGCGAAATTTTGTTATCACTAATTTTTGGCCAAAATTTAGCAAAACTTAAAATGCAAATATCTCGTTAAATAAGCCCCGTAGAAGGAAAAGGGCGAAATTTTGCTATCACTAATTTATGGCCAAAATTGAATTTCCTTAGCAAAACTTAAAATGCAAATATCTCGTTAAATAAGCCCCGCAGAAGGAAAAGGGCGAAATTGTGTTATCACTAATTTTTGGCCAAAATTTTGCAAAACTTAAAATGCAAATATCTCGTTCAATAAGCCCAGTAGAAGGAAAAGGGCGAAATTTTGCTATCACTAATTTTTGCCAAAATTTAGCAAAACTTAAAATGCAAATATCTCGTTAAATAAGCCCCGTAGATGGAAAAGGGCGAAATTTTGTTATCACTAATTTTTGGCCAAAATTTAGCAAAACTTAAAATGCAAATATCTCGTTAAATAAGCCCCGTAGAAGGAAAAGGGCGAAATTTTGTTATCACTAATTTTTGGCCAAAATTTTGAATTTCCTTAGCAAAACTTAAAATGCAACTATCTCGTTAATAAGCCCGTAGAAGGAAAAGGGCGAAATTTTGCTATCACTAATTTTTGGCCAAAATTGAATTTCCTTAGCAAAACTTAAAATGCAAATATCTCGTTAAATAAGCCCCGTAGAAGGAAAAGGGCGAAATTTTGCTATCACTAATTTTTCCCAAAATTTAGCAAAACTTAAAATGCAAATATCTCGTTAAATAAGCCCCGTAGATGGAAAAGGGCGAAATTTTGTTATCACTAATTTTTGGCCAAAATTTAGCAAAACTTAAAATGCAAATATCTCGTTAAATAAGCCCCGTAGAAGGAAAAGGGCGAAATTTTGTTATCACTAATTTTTGGCCAAAATTTAGCAAAACTTAAAATGCAAATATCTCGTTAAATAAGCCCCGAAGAAGGAAAAGGGTGAAATTTTGTTATCACTAATTTTTGTCCAAAATGTAGCAAAACTTAAAATGCAAATATCTCGTTAAATAAGCCTCGTAGATGGAAAAGGGCGAAATTTTGTTATCACTAATTTTTGGCCAAAATTTAGCAAAACTTAAAATGCAAATATCTCGTTAAATACACCCCGTAGAAGGAAAAGGGCGAAATTTTGTTATCACTAATTTTTGACCAAAATGTAGCAAAACTTAAAATGCAAATATCTCGTTAAATAAGCCCCGCAGAAGGAAAAGGGCGAAATTTTTTATCACTAATTTTTGGCCAAAATTTAGCAAAACTTAAAATGCACATATCTCGTTAAATAAGCCTCGTAGATGGAAAAGGGCGAAATTTTGTTATCACTAATTTTTGGCCAAAATTTAGCAAAACTTAAAATGCAAATATCTCGTTAAATAAGCCCCGTAGAAGGAAAAGGGCGAAATTTTGTTATCACTAATTTTTGGCCAAAATTTAGCAAAACTTAAAATGCAAATATCTCGTTAAATACACCCCGTAGAAGGAAAAGGGCGAAATTTTGTTATCACTAATTTTTGACCAAAATGTAGCAAAACTTAAAATGCAAATATCTCGTTAAATAAGCCCCGTAGAAGGAAAAGGGCGAAATTTTGTTATCACTAATTTTTGGCCAAAATTTTGAATTTCCTTAGCAAAACTTAAAATGCAAATATCTCGCTAAATAAGCCCCGTAGAAGGAAAAGGGCGAAATTTTGCTATGACTAATTTTTGGTCAAAATTTAGCAAAACTTAAAATGCAAATATCTCGTTAAATAAGCCCCGTAGAAGGAAAAGAGCGAAATTTTGTTATCACTAATTGTTGGCAAAAATTTTTAATGTCCTTAGCAAAACTTAAAATGCAAATATCTCGTTAAATAAGCCCCGTAGAAAGAAAAGGGCGAAATTTTGCTATCACTAATTTTTGGTCAATATTTAGCAAAACTTAAAATGCAAATATCTCGTTAAATAAGCCCCGTAGAAGGAAAAGGGCGAAATTTTGTTATGACTAATTGTTGGCCTAAAATTTTGAATGTCCTTAGCAAAACTTAAAATGCAAATATCTCGTTAAATAAGCCCCGCAGAAGGAAAAGGGCGAAATTTTGTTATCACTAATTTTTGGCCAAAATTTAGCAAAACTTAAAATGCAAATATCTCGTTAAATAAACCCTGTAGAAGGAAAAGGGAGCAATTTTGTTATCACTAATTTTTGGCCAAAATTTTGAATGTCCTTAGCAAAACTTAAAATGCAAATATCTCGTTAAATAAGCCCCGTAGAAGGAAAAGGGCGAAATTTTGTTATCACTAATTTTTGGCCAAAATTTTGAATTTCCTTAGCAAAACTTAAAATGCAAATATCTCGTTAAGCCCCGTAGAAGGAAAAGGGCGAAATTTTGCTATCACTATTTTTTGGCCAAAATTGAATTTCCTTAGCAAAACTTACAATGCAAATATCTCGTTAAATAAGCCCCGTAGAAGGAAAAGGGCGAAATTTTGCTATCACTAATTTTTGGCCAAAATTTAGCAAAACTTAAAATGCAAATATCTCGTTAAATAAGCCCCGTAGAAGGAAAAGGGCGAAATTTTGCTATCACTAATTTTTGGCCAAAATTTAGCAAAACTTAAAATGCAAATATCTCGTTAAATAAGCCCCGTAGATGGAAAAGGGCGAAATTTTGTTATCACTAATTTTTGGCCAAAATTTAGTAAAACTTAAAATGCAAATATCTCGTTAAATAAGCCCCGTAGAAGGAAAAGGGCGAAATTCTGCTATCACTAATTTTTGGCCAAAATTTTGAATTTCCTGAGCAAAACTTAAAATGCAAATATCTCGTTAAATACGGAAAAGGGCGAAATTTTGTTATCACTAATTTTTGGCCAAAATTTAGCAAAACTTAAAATGCAAATATCTCGTTAAATAAGCCCCGTAGAAGGAAAAGGGCGATAAGCCCCGTAGATGGAAAAGGGCGAAATTTTGTTATCACTAATTTTTGGCCAAAATTTAGCAAAACTTAAAATGCAAATATCTCGTTAAATAAGCCCCGTAGAAGGAAAAGGGCGAAATTTTGCTATCACTAATTTTTGGCCAAAATTTAATTTCCTTAGCAAAACTTAAAATGCAAATATCTCGTTAAATAAGCCCCGCAGAAGGAAAAGGGCGAAATTGTGTTATCACTAATTTTTGGCCAAAATTTTGCAAAACTTAAAATGCAAATATCTCGTTCAATAAGCCCAGTAGAAGGAAAAGGGCGAAATTTTGCTATCACTAATTTTTGCCAAAATTTAGCAAAACTTAAAATGCAAATATCTCGTTAAATAAGCCCCGTAGATGGAAAAGGGCGAAATTTTGTTATCACTAATTTTTGGCCAAAATTTAGCAAAACTTAAAATGCAAATATCTAGTTAAATAAGCCCCGTAGAAGGAAAAGGGCGAAATTTTGTTATCACTAATTTTTGGCCAAAATTTTGAATTTCCTTAGCAAAACTTAAAATGCAACTATCTCGTTAATAAGCCCGTAGAAGGAAAAGGGCGAAATTTTGCTATCACTAATTTTTGGCCAAAATTGAATTTCCTTAGCAAAACTTAAAATGCAAATATCTCGTTAAATAAGCCCCGTAGAAGGAAAAGGGCGAAATTTTGCTATCACTAATTTTTGCCAAAATTTAGCAAAACTTAAAATGCAAATATCTCGTTAAATAAGCCCCGTAGATGGAAAAGGGCGAAATTTTGTTATCACTAATTTTTGGCCAAAATTTAGCAAAACTTAAAATGCAAATATCTCGTTAAATAAGCCCCGTAGAAGGAAAAGGGCGAAATTTTGTTATCACTAATTTTTGGCCAAAATTTAGCAAAACTTAAAATGCAAATATCTCGTTAAATAAGCCCCGAAGAAGGAAAAGGGTGAAATTTTGTTATCACTAATTTTTGTCCAAAATGTAGCAAAACTTAAAATGCAAATATCTCGTTAAATAAGCCTCGTAGATGGAAAAGGGCGAAATTTTGTTATCACTAATTTTTGGCCAAAATTTAGCAAAACTTAAAATGCAAATATCTCGTTAAATAAGCCCCGTAGAAGGAAAAGGGCGAAATTTTGTTATCACTAATTTTTGGCCAAAATTTAGCAAAACTTAAAATGCAAATATCTCGTTAAATACACCCCGTAGAAGGAAAAGGGCGAAATTTTGTTATCACTAATTTTTGACCAAAATGTAGCAAAACTTAAAATGCAAATATCTCGTTAAATAAGCCCCGCAGAAGGAAAAGGGCGAAATTTTTTATCACTAATTTTTGGCCAAAATTTAGCAAAACTTAAAATGCACATATCTCGTTAAATAAGCCTCGTAGATGGAAAAGGGCGAAATTTTGTTATCACTAATTTTTGGCCAAAATTTAGCAAAACTTAAAATGCAAATATCTCGTTAAATAAGCCCCGTAGAAGGAAAAGGGCGAAATTTTGTTATCACTAATTTTTGGCCAAAATTTTGAATTTCCTTAGCAAAACTTAAAATGCAAATATCTCGCTAAATAAGCCCCGTAGAAGGAAAAGGGCGAAATTTTGCTATGACTAATTTTTGGTCAAAATTTAGCAAAACTTAAAATGCTAATATCTCGTTAAATAAGCCCCGTAGAAGGAAAAGAGCGAAATTTTGTTATCACTAATTGTTGGCAAAAATTTTGAATGTCCTTAGCAAAACTTAAAATGCAAATATCTCGTTAAATAAGCCCCGTAGAAAGAAAAGGGCGAAATTTTGCTATCACTAATTTTTGGTCAATATTTAGCAAAACTTAAAATGCAAATATCTCGTTAAATAAGCCCCGTAGAAGGAAAAGGGCGAAATTTTGTTATGACTAATTGTTGGCCTAAAATTTTGAATGTCCTTAGCAAAACTTAAAATGCAAATATCTCGTTAAATAAGCCCCGCAGAAGGAAAAGGGCGAAATTTTGTTATCACTAATTTTTGGCCAAAATTTAGCAAAACTTAAAATGCAAATATCTCGTTAAATAAACCCTGTAGAAGGAAAAGGGAGCAATTTTGTTATCACTAATTTTGGCCAAAATTTTGAATGTCCTTAGCAAAACTTAAAATGCAAATATCTCGTTAAATAAGCCCCGTAGAAGGAAAAGGGCGAAATTTTGTTATCACTAATTTTTGGCCAAAATTTTGAATGTCCTTAGCAAAACTTAAAATGCAAATATCTCGTTAAATAAGCCCCGTAGATGGAAAAGGGCGAAATTTTGTTATCACTAATTTTTGGCCAAAATTTAGCAAAACTTAAAATGCAAATATCTAGTTAAATAAGCCCCGTAGAAGGAAAAGGGCGAAATTTTGTTATCACTAATTTTTGGCCAAAATTTAGCAAAACTTAAAATGCAAATATCTCGTTAAATAAGCCCCGTAGAAGGAAAAGGGTGAAATTTTGCTATCACTAATTTTTGGCCAAAATTTAGCAAAACTTAAAATGCAAATATCTCGTTAAATAAGCCCCGTAGAAGGAAAAGGGCGAAATTTTGTTATCACTAATTTTTGGCCAAAATTGTGAATTTCCTTAGCAAAACTTAAAATGCAAATATCTCGTTAAATAAGCCCCGTAGAAGGAAAAGGGCGAAATTTTGTTATCACTAATTTTTGGCCAAAATTTTGAATTTCCTTAGCAAAACTTAAAATGCAAATATCTCGTTAAATAAGCCCCGTAGAAGGAAAAGGGCGAAATTTTGCTATCACTAATTGTTGGCAAAAATTTTGAATGTCCTTAGCAAAATTTAAAATGCAAATATCTCGTTAAATAAACCCCGTAGAAAGAAAAGGGCGAAATTTTGCTATCACTAATTTTTGGTCAATATTTAGCAAAACTTAAAATGCAAATATCTCGTTAAATAAGCCCCGTAGAAGGAAAAGGGCGAAATTTTGTTATGACTAATTGTTGGCCTAAAATTTTGAATGTCCTTAGCAAAACTTAAAATGCAAATATCTCGTTAAATAAGCCCCGCAGAAGGAAAAGGGCGAAATTTTGTTATCACTAATTTTTGGCCAAAATTTAGCAAAACTTAAAATGCAAATATCTCGTTAAATAAACCCTGTAGAAGGAAAAGGGAGCAATTTTGTTATCACTAATTTTTGGCCAAAATTTTGAATGTCCTTAGCAAAACTTAAAATGCAAATATCTCGTTAAATAAGCCCCGTAGAAGGAAAAGGGCGAAATTTTGTTATCACTAATTTTTGGCCAAAATTTTGAATTTCCTTAGCAAAACTTAAAATGCAAATATCTCGTTAAATAAGCCCCGTAGAAGGAAAAGGGCGAAATTTTGCTATCACTAATTTTTGGTCAAAATTTAGCAAAACTTAAAATGCAAATATCTCGTTAAATAAGCCCCGTAGAAGGAAAAGGGCGAAATTTTGTTATCACTAATTGTTGGCCAAAATTTTGAATGTCCTTAGCAAAACTTAAAATGCAAATATCTCGTTAAATAAGCCCCGTAGGTGGAGATATTTGCATTTTAAGTTTTGCTAAGGAAATTCAAAATTTTGGCCAAAAATTAGTGATAACAAAATTTTGCCCTTTTCCTTCTACGGGGCTTATTTAACGAGATATTTGCATTTTAAGTTTTGCTAAATTTTGGCAAAAATTAGTGATAACAAAATTTCGCCCTTTTCCTTCTACGGGGTGTATTTAACGAGATATTTGCATTTTAAGTTTTGCTAAATTTTGGCCAAAAATTAGTGATAACAAAATTTCGCCCTTTTCCGTCTACTGGGCTTATTGAACGAGATATTTGCATTTTAAGTTTTGCTAAGGACATTAAAAATTTTGGACAAAAATTAGTGATAACAAAATTTCGCCCTTTTCCTTCTACGGGGCTTATTTAACGAGATATTTGCATTTTAAGTTTTGCTTAGGAAATTCAAAATTTTGGCCAAAAATTAGTGATAACAAAATTTCGCCCTTTTCCTTCTACGGGGTGTATTTAACGAGATATTTGCATTTTAAGTTTTGCTAAATTTTGGCCAAAAATTAGTGATAGCAAAATTTCGCCCTTTTCCTTCTACGGGGCTTATTTAACGAGATATTTGCATTTTAAGTTTTGCTAAGGAAATTCAAAATTTTGGCCAAAAATTAGTGATAACAAAATTTCGCCCTTTTCCTTCTACGGGGCTTATTTAACGAGATATTTGCATTTTAAGTTTTGCTAAATTTTGGCCAAAAATTAGTGATAACAAAATTTCGCCCTTTTCCTTCTACGGGGTGTATTTAACGAGATATTTGCATTTTGAGTTTTGCTAAATTTTGGCCAAAAATTAGTGATAACAAAATTTCGCCCTTTTCCTTCTACTGGGCTTATTGAACAAGATATTTGCATTTTAAGTTTTGCTAAATTTTGGCCAAAAATTTGTGATAGCACAATTTCGCCCTTTTCCTTCTACGGGGCTTATTTAACGAGATATTTGCATTTTAAGTTTTGCTAATTAAATTAAATTTTGGCCAAAAATTAGTGATAGCAAAATTTCGCCCTTTTCCTTCTACGGGGCTTATTTAACGAGATATTTGCATTTTAAGTTTTGCTAAATCTTGACCAAAAATTAGTGATAACAAATTTTCGCCCTTTTCCATCTACGGGGCTTATTTAACGAGATATTTGCATTTTAAGTTTTGCTAAATTTTGGCCAAAAATTAGTGATAACAAAATTTCGCCCTTTTCCTTCTACTGGGCTTATTGAACGAGATATTTGCATTTTAAGTTTTGCTAAATTTTGGCCAAAAATTAGTGATAGCACAATTTCGCCCTTTTCCTTCTACGGGGTTTATTTAACGAGATATTTGCATTTAAAGTTTTGCTAAGGAAATTTAATTTTGGCCAAAAATTTGTAATAGCAAAATTTCGCCCTTTTCCTTCGACGTGGCTTATTTAACGAGATATTTGCATTTTAAGTTTTGCTAAGGAAATTCAAAATTTTGGCCAAAAATTAGTGATAACAAAATTTCGCCCTTTTCCTTCTACGGGGCTTATTTAACGAGATATTTGCATTTTAAGTTTTGCTAAGGAAATTCAAAATTTTGGCCAAAAATTAGTGATAACAAAATTTCGCCCTTTTCCTTCTACGGGGCTTATTTAACGAGATATTTGCATTTTAAGTTTTGCTAAATTTTGGCCAAAAATTAGTGATAACAAAATTTCGCCCTTTTCCTTCTACGGGGTGTATTTAACGAGATATTTGCATTTTAAATTTTGCTAAATTTTGACCAAAAAATAGTGATAACCAATTTTCGCCCTTTTCCATCTACGGGGCTTATTTAACGAGATATTTGCATTTTAAGTTTTGCTAAATTTTGGCCAAAAATTAGTGATAAGAAAATTTTGCCGTTTTCCATCTACGGGGCTTATTTAACGAGATATTTGCATTTTAAGTTTTGCTAAATTTTGACCAAAAATTAGTGATAACAAATTTTCGCCCTTTTCCATCTACGGGGCTTATTTAACGAGATATTTGCATTTTAAGTTTTGCTAAATTTTGGCCAAAAATTAGTGATAACAAAATTTCGCCCTTTTCCTTCTACTGGGCTTCTTTAACGAGATATTTGCATTTTAAGTTTTGCTAAATTTTGGCCAAAAATTAGTGATAACAAAATTTCGCCCTTTTCCTTCTACGGGGCTTATTTAACGAGATATTTGCATTTTAAGTTTTGCTAAGGAAATTCAAAATTTTGGCCAAAAATTAGTGATAACAAAATTTCGCCCTTTTCCTTCTACGGGGCTTATTTAACGAGATATTTGCATTTTAAGTTTTGCTAAATTTTGGCCAAAAATTAGTGATAACAAAATTTCGCCCTTTTCCTTCTACGGGGTGTATTTAACGAGATATTTGCATTTTAAATTTTGCTAAATTTTGACCAAAAAATAGTGATAACAAATTTTCGCCCTTTTCCATCTACGGGGCTTATTTAACGAGATATTTGCATTTTAAGTTTTGCTAAATTTTGGCCAAAAATTAGTGATAAGAAAATTTTGCCCTTTTCCATCTACGGGGCTTATTTAACGAGATATTTGCATTTTAGGTTTTGCTAAATTTTGGCCAAAAATTAGTGATAGCACAATTTCGCCCTTTTCCTTCTACGGGGCTTATTTAACGAGATATTTGCATTTTAAGTTTTGCTAAGGAAATTTAATTTTGGCCAAAAATTTGTAATAGCAAAATTTCGCCCTTTTCCTTCGACGTGGCTTATTTAATGAGATATTTGCATTTTAAGTTTTGCTAAGGAAATTCAAAATTTTGGCCAAAAATTAGTGATAACAAAATTTCGCCCTTTTCCTTCTACGGGGCTTATTTAACGAGATATTTGCATTTTAAGTTTTGCTAAGGAAATTCAAAATGTTGGCCAAAAATTAGTGATAACAAAATTTCGCGCTTTTCCTTCTACGGGGCTTATTTAACGAGATATTTGCATTTTAAGTTTTGCTTAGGAAATTCAAAATTTTGGCCAAAAATTAGTGATAAAAAAATTTCGCCCTTTTCCTTCTACGGGGTGTATTTAACGAGATATTTGCATTTTAAGTTTTGCTAAATTTTGGCCTAAAATTAGTGATAGCAAAATTTCGTCCTTTTCCTTCTACGGGGCTTATTTAACGAGATATTTGCATTTTAAGTTTTGCTAAATTTTGGCCAAAAATTAGTGATAACAAAATTTCGCCCTTTTCCTTCTACGGGGTGTATTTAAGGAGATATTTGCATTTTAAGTTTTGCTAAATTTTGGCCAAAAATTAGTGATAACAAAATTTCGCCCTTTTCCTTCTACTGGGCTTATTGAACGAGATATTTGCATTTTAAGTTTTGCTAAGGACATTAAAAATTTTGGCCAAAAATTAGTGATAACAAAATTTCGCCCTTTTCCTTCTACGGGGCTTATTTAACGAGATATTTGCATTTTAAGTTTTGCTAAGGAAATTCAAAATTTTGGCCAAAAATTAGTGATAACAAAATTTCGCCCTTTTCCTTCTACGGGGCTTATTTAACGAGATATTTGCATTTTAAGTTTTGCTAAATTTTGGCCAAAAATTAGTGATAACAAAATTTCGCCCTTTTCCTTCTACTGTGCTTATTGAACGAGATATTTGCATTTTAAGTTTTGCTAAGGACATTAAAAATTTTGGCCAAAAATTAGTGATAACAAAATTTCGCCCTTTTCCTTCTACGGGGCTTATTTAACGAGATATTTGCATTTTAAGTTTTGCTTAGGAAATTCAAAATTTTGGCCAAAAATTAGTGATAACAAAATTTCGCCCTTTTCCTTCTACGGGGCTTATTTAACGAGATATTTGCATTTTAAGTTTTGCTAAGGAAATTCAAAATTTTGGCCAAAAATTAGTGATAACAAAATTTCGCCCTTTTCCTTCTACGGGGCTTATTTAACGAGATATTTGCATTTTAAGTTTTGCTAAATTTTGGCCAAAAATTAGTGATAACAAAATTTCGCCCTTGCATTTTAAGTTTTGCTAAATTTTGGCCAAAAATTATTGATAAGAAAATTTTGCCCTTTTTCATCTACGGGGCTTATTTAACGAGATATTTGCATTTTAAGTTTTGCTAAATTTTGGCCAAAAATTAGTGATAACAAAATTTCGGCCTTTTCCTTCTACTGGGCTTATTGAACGAGATATTTGCATTTAAAGTTTTGCTAAATTTTGGCCAAAATTAGTGATAGCACAATTTCGCCCTTTTCCTTCGACGTGGCTTATTTAACGAGATATTTGCATTTTAAGTTTTGCTAAGGAAATTCAAAATTTTGGCCAAAAATTAGTGATAACAAAATTTCGCCCTTTTCCTTCTACGGGGCTTATTTAACGAGATATTTGCATTTTAAGTTTTGCTAAGGAAATTCAAAATTTTGGCCAAAAATTAGTGATAACAAAATTTCGCCCTTTTCCTTCTACGGGGCTTATTTAACGAGATATTTGCATTTTAAGTTTTGCTAAATTTTGGCCAAAAATTAGTGATAGCAAAATTTCGCCCTTTTCCTTCTACGGGGCTTATTTAACGAGATATTTGCATTTTAAGTTTTGCTAAGGAAATTCAAAATTTTGGCCAAAAATTAGTGATAACAAAATTTCGCCCTTTTTCTTCTACGGGGCTTATTTAACGAGATATTTGCATTTTAAGTTTTGCTAAATTTTGGCCAAAAATTAGTGATAACAAAATTTCGCCCTTTTCCTTCTACGGGGTGTATTTAACGAGATATTTGCATTTTTTTTGCTAAATTTTGGCCAAAAATTAGTGATAACAAAATTTCGCCCTTTTCCTTCTACTGGGCTTATTGAACGAGATATTTGCATTTTAAGTTTTGCTAAATTTTGGCCAAAAATTTGTGATAGCACAATTTCGCCCTTTTCCTTCTACGGGGCTTATTTAACGAGATATTTGCATTTTAAGTTTTGCTAAATTTTGACCAAAAATTAGTGATAACAAATTTTCGCCCTTTTCCATCTACGGGGCTTATTTAACGAGATATTTGCATTTTAAGTTTTGCTAAATTTTGGCCAAAAATTAGTGATAACAAAATTTCGCCCTTTTCCTTCTACTGGGCTTATTGAACGAGATATTTGCATTTTAAGTTTTGCTAAATTTTGGCCAAAAATTAGTGATAAGAAAATTTTGCCCTTTTCCATCTACGGGGCTTATTTAACGAGATATTTGCATTTTAAGTTTTGCTAAATTTTGGCCAAAAATTAGTGATAACAAATTTTCGCCCTTTTCCTTCTACTGGGCTTATTGAACGAGATATTTGCATTTTAAGTTTTGCTAAATTTTGGCCAAAAATTAGTGATAGCACAATTTCGCCCTTTTCCTTCTACGGGGCTTATTTAACGAGATATTTGCATTTTAAGTTTTGCTAAGGAAATTCAATTTTGGCCAAAAATTAGTGATAGCAAAATTTCGCCCTTTTCCTTCTACGGGGTGTATTTAACGAGATATTTGCATTTTAAGTTTTGCTAAATTTTGGCCAAAAATTTGTGATAGGATAATTTCGCCCTTTTCCTTCTACGGGGCTTATTTAACGAGATATTTGCATTTTAAGTTTTGCTAAGGAAATTCAAAATTTTGGCCAAAAATTAGTGATAACAAAATTTCGCCCTTTTCCTTCTACGGGGCTTATTTAACGAGATATTTTCATTTTAAGTTTTGCTAAATTTTGGCCAAAAATTAGTGATAACAAAATTTCGCCCTTTTCCTTCTAAGGGCTTATTTAACGAGATATTTGCATTTTAAGTTTTGCTAAATTTTGGCCAAAAATTAGTGATAACAAAATTTCGCCCTTTTCCTTCTACGGGGTGTATTTAACGAGATATTTGCATTTTAAGTTTTGCTAAGGAAATTCAAAATTTTGGCCAAAAATTAGTGATAACAAAATTACGCCCTTTTCCTTCTACGGGGCTTATTTAACGAGATATTTGCATTTTAAGTTTTGCTAAATTTTGGCCAAAAATTAGTGATAAGAAAATTTTGCCCTTTTCCATCTACGGGGCTTATTTAACGAGATATTTGCATTTTAAGTTTTGCTAAATTTTGGCCAAAAATTAGTGATAACAAATTTTCGCCCTTTTCCTTCTACTGGGCTTATTGAACGAGATATTTGCATTTTAAGTTTTGCTAAATTTTGGCCAAAAATTAGTGATAGCACAATTTCGCCCTTTTCCTTCTACGGGGCTTATTTAACGAGATATTTGCATTTTAAGTTTTGCTAAGGAAATTCAATTTTGGCCAAAAATTAGTGATAGCAAAATTTCGCCCTTTTCCTTCTACGGGGTGTATTTAACGAGATATTTGCATTTTAAGTTTTGCTAAATTTTGGCCAAAAATTTGTGATAGGATAATTTCGCCCTTTTCCTTCTACGGGGCTTATTTAACGAGATATTTGCATTTTAAGTTTTGCTAAGGAAATTCAAAATTTTGGCCAAAAATTAGTGATAACAAAATTTCGCCCTTTTCCTTCTACGGGGCTTATTTAACGAGATATTTGCATTTTAAGTTTTGCTAAATTTTGGCCAAAAATTAGTGATAACAAAATTTCGCCCTTTTCCTTCTATGAGGTGTATTTAACGAGATATTTGCATTTTAAGTTTTGCTAAATTTTGGCCAAAAATTAGTGATAGCAAAATTTCGCCCTTTTCCTTCTACGGGGTGTATTTAACGAGATATTTGCATTTTAAGTTTTGCTAAATTTTGGCCACAAAATTAGTGATACAAAAATTTCGCCCTTTTCCTTCTACGGGGCTTATTTAACGAGATATTTGCATTTTAAGTTTTGCTAAGGAAATTCAAAATTTTGGCCAAAAATTAGTGATAACAAAATTTTGCCCTTTTCCTTCTACGGGGTGTATTTAACGAGATATTTGCATTTTAAGTTTCGCTAAATTTTGGCCAAAAATTAGTGATAACAAAATTTCGCCCTTTTCCTTCTATGAGGTGTATTTAACGAGATATTTGCATTTTAAGTTTTGCTAAATTTTGGCCAAAAATTAGTGATAGCAAAATTTCGCCCTTTTCCTTCTACGGGGTGTATTTAACGAGATATTTGCATTTTAAGTTTTGCTAAATTTTGGCCACAAAATTAGTGATACAAAAATTTCGCCCTTTTCCTTCTACGGGGCTTATTTAACGAGATATTTGCATTTTAAGTTTTGCTAAGGAAATTCAAAATTTTGGCCAAAAATTAGTGATAACAAAATTTCGCCCTTTTCCTTCTACGGGGCTTATTTAACGAGATATTTGCATTTTAAGTTTTGCTAAATTTTGGCCAAAAATTAGTGATAACAAAATTTCGCCCTTTTCCTTCTATGAGGTGTATTTAACGAGATATTTGCATTTTAAGTTTTGCTAAATTTTGGCCAAAAATTAGTGATAGCAAAATTTCGCCCTTTTCCTTCTACGGGGTGTATTTAACGAGATATTTGCATTTTAAGTTTTGCTAAATTTTGGCCACAAAATTAGTGATACAAAAATTTCGCCCTTTTCCTTCTACGGGGCTTATTTAACGAGATATTTGCATTTTAAGTTTTGCTAAGGAAATTCAAAATTTTGGCCAAAAATTAGTGATAACAAAATTTCGCCCTTTTCCTTCTACGGGGCTTATTTAACGAGATATTTTCATTTTAAGTTTTGCTAAATTTTGGCCAAAAATTAGTGATAACAAAATTTCGCCCTTTTCCTTCTAAGGGCTTATTTAACGAGATATTTGCATTTTAAGTTTTGCTAAATTTTGGCCAAAAATTAGTGATAACAAAATTTCGCCCTTTTCCTTCTACGGGGCTTATTTAACGAGATATTTGCATTTTAAGTTTTGCTAAGGAAATTCAAAATTTTGGCCAAAAATTAGTGATAACAAAATTTCGCCCTTTTCCTTCTACTGGGCTTATTGAACGAGATATTTGCATTTTAAGTTTTGCTAAATTTTGGCCAAAAATTAGTGATAAGAAAATTTTGCCCTTTTCCATCTACGGGGCTTATTTAACGAGATATTTGCATTTTAAGTTTTGCTAAATTTTGGCCAAAAATTAGTGATAACAAATTTTCGCCCTTTTCCTTCTACTGGGCTTATTGAACGAGATATTTGCATTTTAAGTTTTGCTAAATTTTGGCCAAAAATTAGTGATAGCACAATTTCGCCCTTTTCCTTCTACGGGGCTTATTTAACGAGATATTTGCATTTTAAGTTTTGCTAAGGAAATTCAATTTTGGCCAAAAATTAGTGATAGCAAAATTTCGCCCTTTTCCTTCTACGGGGTGTATTTAACGAGATATTTGCATTTTAAGTTTTGCTAAATTTTGGCCAAAAATTTGTGATAGGATAATTTCGCCCTTTTCCTTCTACGGGGCTTATTTAACGAGATATTTGCATTTTAAGTTTTGCTAAGGAAATTCAAAATTTTGGCCAAAAATTAGTGATAACAAAATTTCGCCCTTTTCCTTCTACGGGGCTTATTTAACGAGATATTTGCATTTTAAGTTTTGCTAAATTTTGGCCAAAAATTAGTGATAACAAAATTTCGCCCTTTTCCTTCTATGAGGTGTATTTAACGAGATATTTGCATTTTAAGTTTTGCTAAATTTTGGCCAAAAATTAGTGATAGCAAAATTTCGCCCTTTTCCTTCTACGGGGTGTATTTAACGAGATATTTGCATTTTAAGTTTTGCTAAATTTTGGCCACAAAATTAGTGATACAAAAATTTCGCCCTTTTCCTTCTACGGGGCTTATTTAACGAGATAT
Source organism: Eudasyphora cyanicolor (assembly GCA_963930755.1). Classification (NCBI taxonomy): domain Eukaryota; kingdom Metazoa; phylum Arthropoda; class Insecta; order Diptera; family Muscidae; genus Eudasyphora; species Eudasyphora cyanicolor. Next base: position 35,505 of record CAWVNW010000003.1, read on the forward strand.
TTGCATTTTAAGTTTTGCTAAGGAAATTCAAAATTTTGGCCAAAAATTAGTGATAACAAAATTTTGCCCTTTTCCTTCTACGGGGTGTATTTAACGAGATATTTGCATTTTAAGTTTCGCTAAATTTTGGCCAAAAATTAGTGATAACAAAATTTCGCCCTTTTCCTTCTACGGGGCTTATTTAACGAGATATTTGCATTTTAAGTTTTGCTAAATTTTGGCCAAAAATTAGTGATAACAAAATTTTGCCCTTTTCCATCTACGGGGCTTATTTAACGAGATATTTGCATTTTAAGTTTTGCTAAATTTTGGCCAAAAATTAGTGATAACAAAATTTCGCCCTTTTCCTTCTACTGGGCTTATTGAACGAGATATTTGCATTTTAAGTTTTGCTAAATTTTGGCCAAAAATTAGTGATAGCACAATTTCGCCCTTTTCCTTCTACGGGGCTTATTTAACGAGATATTTGCATTTTAAGTTTTGCTAAGGAAATTCAATTTTGGCCAAAAATTAGTGATAGCAAAATTTCGCCCTTTTCCTTCTACGGGGCTTATTTAACGATATATTTGCATTTTAAGTTTTGCTAAATTTTGGCCAAAAATTAGTGATAACAAAATTTCGCCCTTTTCCATCTACGGGGCTTATTTAACGAGATATTTGCATTTTAAGTTTTGCTAAATTTTGGCCAAAAATTAGTGATAGCAAAATTTCGCCCTTTTCCTTCTACGGGGCTTATTTAACGAGATATTTGCATTTTAAGTTTTGCTAAATTTTGGCCAAAAATTAGTGATAACAAAATTTCGCCCTTTTCCATCTACGGGGCTTATTTAACGAGATATTTGCATTTTAGGTTTTGCTAAATTTTGGCCAAAAATTAGTGATAGCAAAATTTCGCCCTTTTCCTTCTACGGGACTTATTTAACGAGATATTTGCATTTTAAGTTTTGCTAAGGAAATTAAATTTTGGCCAAAAATTAGTGATAGCAAAATTTCGCCCTTTTCCTTCTACGGGGCTTATTTAACGAGATATTTGCATTGTAAGTTTTGCTAAGGAAATTCAATTTTGGCCAAAAATTAGTGATAGCAAAATTTCGCCCTTTTCCTTCTACGGGCTTATTAACGAGATAGTTGCATTTTAAGTTTTGCTAAGGAAATTCAAAATTTTGGCCAAAAATTAGTGATAACAAAATTTCACCCTTTTCCTTCTACGGGGTGTATTTAACGAGATATTTGTATTTTAAGTTTTGCTAAATTTTGGCCAAAAATTAGTGATAACAAAATTTCGCCCTTTTCCTTCTACGGGGCTTATTTAACGAGATATTTGCATTTTAAGTTTTGCTAAGGAAATTCAATTTTGGCCAAAAATTAGTGATAGCAAAATTTCGCCCTTTTCCTTCTACGGGGCTTATTTAACGAGATATTTGCATTTTAAGTTTTGCTAAATTTTGACCAAAAATTAGTGATAACAAAATTTCGCCCTTTTCCTTCTACGGGGTTTATTTAACGAGATATTTGCATTTTAAGTTTTGCTAAGGAAATTCAAAATTTTGGCCAACAATTAGTGATAACAAATTTTCGCCCTTTTCCTTCTACGGGGCTTATTTAACGAGATATTTGCATTTTAAGTTTTGCTAAATTTTGGCCAAAAATTAGTGATAGCAAAATTTCACCCTTTTCCTTCTACGGGGCTTATTTAACGAGATATTTGCATTTTAAGTTTTGCTAAGGAAATTTAATTTTGGCCAAAAATTTGTAATAGCAAAATTTCGCCCTTTTCCTTCGACGTGGCTTATTTAACGAGATATTTGCATTTTAAGTTTTGCTAAGGAAATTCAAAATTTTGGCCAAAAATTAGTGATAACAAAATTTCGCCCTTTTCCTTCTACGGGGCTTATTTAACGAGATATTTGCATTTTAAGTTTTGCTAAGGAAATTCAAAATTTTGGCCAAAAATTAGTGATAACAAAATTACGCCCTTTTCCTTCTACGGGGCTTATTTAACGAGATATTTGCATTTTAAGTTTTGCTTAGGAAATTCAAAATTTTGGCCAAAAATTAGTGATAGCAAAATTTCGCCCTTTTCCTTCTACGGGGCTTATTTAACGAGATATTTGCATTTTAAGTTTTGCTAAATTTTGACCAAAAATTAGTGATAACAAAATTTCGCCCTTTTCCTTCTACGGGGTTTATTTAACGAGATATTTGCATTTTAAGTTTTGCTAAGGAAATTCAAAATTTTGGCCAACAATTAGTGATAACAAATTTTCGCCCTTTTCCTTCTACGGGGCTTATTTAACGAGATATTTGCATTTTAAGTTTTGCAAAATTTTGGCCAAAAATTAGTGATAGCAAAATTTCGCCCTTTTCCTTCTACGGGGCTTATTTAACGAGATATTTGCATTTTAAGTTTTGCTAAGGAAATTTAATTTTGGCCAAAAATTTGTAATAGCAAAATTTCGCCCTTTTCCTTCGACGTGGCTTATTTAACGAGATATTTGCATTTTAAGTTTTGCTAAGGAAATTCAAAATTTTGGCCAAAAATTAGTGATAACAAAATTTCGCCCTTTTCCTTCTACGGGGCTTATTTAACGAGATATTTGCATTTTAAGTTTTGCTAAGGAAATTCAAAATTTTGGCCAAAAATTAGTGATAACAAAATTACGCCCTTTTCCTTCTACGGGGCTTATTTAACGAGATATTTGCATTTTAAGTTTTGCTTAGGAAATTCAAAATTTTGGCCAAAAATTAGTGATAGCAAAATTTCGCCCTTTTCCTTCTACGGGGCTTATTTAACAAGATATTTGCATTTTAAGTTTTGCTAAATTTTGGCCAAAAATTAGTGATAACAAAATTTCGCCCTTTTCCTTCTACGGGGTGTATTTAACGAGATATTTGCATTTTAAGTTTTGCTAAATTTTGGCCAAAAATTAGTGATAACAAAATTTCGCCCTTTTCCTTCTACTGGGCTTATTGAACGAGATATTTGCATTTTAAGTTTTGCTAAATTTTGCCCAAAAATTAGTGATAGCACAATTTCGCCCTTTTTCTTCTACGGGGCTTATTTAACGAGATATTTGCATTTTAAGTTTTGCTAAGGAAATTCAATTTTGGCCAAAAATTAGTGATAGCAAAATTTCGCCCTTTTCCTTCTACGGGGCTTATTTAACGAGATATTTGCATTTTAAGTTTTGCTAAGGAAATTTAATTTTGGCCAAAAATTTGTAATAGCAAAATTTCGCCCTTTTCCTTCGACGTGGCTTATTTAACGAGATATTTGCATTTTAAGTTTTGCTAAGGAAATTCAAAATTTTGGCCAAAAATTAGTGATAACAAAATTTCGCCCTTTTCCTTCTACGGGGCTTATTTAACGAGATATTTGCATTTTAAGTTTTGCTAAGGAAATTCAAAATTTTGGCCAAAAATTAGTGATAACAAAATTACGCCCTTTTCCTTCTACGGGGCTTATTTAACGAGATATTTGCATTTTAAGTTTTGCTTAGGAAATTCAAAATTTTGGCCAAAAATTAGTGATAGCAAAATTTCGCCCTTTTCCTTCTACGGGGCTTATTTAACGAGATATTTGCATTTTAAGTTTTGCTAAATTTTGGCCAAAAATTAGTGATAACAAAATTTCGCCCTTTTCCTTCTACGGGGTGTATTTAACGAGATATTTGCATTTTAAGTTTTGCTAAATTTTGGCCAAAAATTAGTGATAACAAAATTTCGCCCTTTTCCTTCTACTGGGCTTATTGAACGAGATATTTGCATTTTAAGTTTTGCTAAATTTTGCCCAAAAATTAGTGATAGCACAATTTCGCCCTTTTTCTTCTACGGGGCTTATTTAACGAGATATTTGCATTTTAAGTTTTGCTAAGGAAATTCAATTTTGGCCAAAAATTAGTGATAGCAAAATTTCGCCCTTTTCCTTCTACGGGGCTTATTTAACGAGATATTTGCATTTTAAGTTTTGCTAAATTTTGGCCAAAAATTAGTGATAACAAAATTTCGCCCTTTTCCTTCTACGGGGTGTATTTAACGAGATATTTGCATTTTAAGTTTTGCTAAATTTTGGCCAAAAATTAGTGATAACAAAATTTCGCCCTTTTCCTTCTACGGGGCTTATTTAACGAGATATTTGCATTTTAAGTTTTGCTAAATTTTGGCCAAAAATTAGTGATAGCAAAATTTCGCCCTTTTCCTTCTACGGGGCTTATTTAACGAGATATTTGCATTTTAAGTTTTGCTAAATTTTGGCCAAAAATTAGTGATAACAAAATTTCGCCCTTTTCCTTCTACGGGGTGTATTTAACGAGATATTTGCATTTTAAGTTTTGCTAAATTTTGGCCAAAAATTAGTGATAACAAAATTTCGCCCTTTTCCTTCTACGGGGCTTATTTAACGAGATATTTGCATTTTAAGTTTTGCTAAATTTTGGCCAAAAATTAGTGATAACAAAATTTCGCCCTTTTGCTTCTACTGGGCTTATTGAACGAGATATTTGCATTTTAAGTTTTGCTAAATTTTGGCCAAAAATTAGTGATAACAAAATTTCGCCCTTTTGCTTCTACTGGGCTTATTGAACGAGATATTTGCATTTTAAGTTTTGCTAAATTTTGGCCAAAAATTAGTGATAGCACAATTTCGCCCTTTTCCTTCTACGGGGCTTATTTAACGAGATATTTGCATTTTAAGTTTTGCTAAGGAAATTCAAATTTGGCCAAAAATTAGTGATAGCAAAATTTCGCCCTTTTCCTTCTACGGAGCTTATTTAACGAGATATTTGCATTTTAAGTTTTGCTAAATTTTGACCAAAAATTAGTGATAACAAATTTTCGCCCTTTTCCATCTACGGGGCTTATTTAACGAGATATTTGCATTTTAAGTTTTGCTAAATTTTGGCCAAAAATTAGTGATAACAAAATTTCGCCCTTTTCCTTCTACTGGACTTATTGAACGAGATATTTGCATTTTAAGTTTTGCTAAATTTTGGCCAAAAATTAGTGATAACAAAATTTCGCCTTTTTCCTTCTACGGGGCTTATTTAACGAGATATTTGCATTTTAAGTTTTGCTAAGGAAATTCAAAATTTTGGCCAAAAATTAGTGATAACAAAATTTCGCCCTTTTCCTTCTACGGGGCTTATATAACGAGATATTTGCATTTTAAGTTTTGCTTAGGAAATTCAAAATTTTGGCCAAAAATTAGTGATAGCAAAATTTCGCCCTTTTCCTTCTACGGGGTGTATTTAACGAGATATTTGCATTTTAAGTTTTGCTAAATTTTGGCCACAAAATTAGTGATAGAAAAATGTCGCCCTTTTCCTTCTACGGGGCTTATTTAACGAGATATTTGCATTTTAAGTTTTGCTAAGGAAATTCAAAATTTTGGCCAAAAATTAGTGATAACAAAATTTCGCCCTTTGCTTTCTACGGGGTGTATTTAACGAGATATTTGCATTTTAAGTTTTGCTAAATTTTGGCCAAAAATTAGTGATAACAAAATTTCGCCCTTTTCCTTCTACGGGGTGTATTTAACGAGATATTTGCATTTTAAGTTTTGCTAAATTTTGGCCAAAAATTAGTGATAGGAAAATTTCGCCCTTTTCCTTCTACGGGGCTTATTTAACGAGATATTTGCATTTTAAGTTTTGCTAAATTTTGGCCAAAAATTAGTGATAGCAAAATTTCGCCCTTTTCCTTCTACGGGACTTATTTAACGAGATATTTGCATTTTAAGTTTTGCTAAGGAAATTCAATTTTGGCCAAAAATTAGTGATAGCAAAATTTCGCCCTTTTCCTTCTACGGGGCTTATTTAACGAGATATTTGCATTGTAAGTTTTGCTAAGGAAATTCAATTTTGGCCAAAAATTAGTGATAGCAAAATTTTGCCCTTTTCCTTCTACGGGCTTATTAACGAGATAGTTGCATTTTAAGTTTTGCTAAGGAAATTCAAAATTTTGGCCAAAAATTAGTGATAACAAAATTTCACCCTTTTCCTTCTACGGGGTGTATTTAACGAGATATTTGCATTTTAAGTTTTGCTAAATTTTGGCCAAAAATTAGTGATAACAAAATTTCGCCCTTTTCCATCTACGGGGCTTATTTAACGAGATATTTGCATTTTAAGTTTTTTTTTTTTTTTTTTTTTTTTTACGAACGTTCCCAACGCAGCCACTCTTACCCGCCCCTTCCGACCGCGGGGGCCACATCCCCATAACGTAGGGATTGCGTACACACCATGATCCGAACCATGGCGGGTTAACAGTAGAGGGTGGAATACCAGCTACAGAATATATATCAACAGCCGGTATGTACATACATACATGCATAAAAAGTGTTAACTTTGTTTAGTTAAATAAAGAACACACATAAAACAGAATTTCACTACTGATTTAAATAACATATGATTCTAGATTTCACTATATCTATTCCTACATTAAAGTCAATAATATCATATAAAGTGTTAAAGTTTATGCACATTCTACGGATAGGCTCTGCAGATGCGTAATTTGTACGTTGAAAATCAATATGCAATAATTGGTAATATCTGGAAGATCTGAATGGTACGTTAAATCTTATCTTAGAAAGCATGTATCCAGAAAGCACATCACAATTTATAACCTTCAATATCATTGTGGTGTTCAGCATAATACGTCTGCTCTTAAGAGTAGGCAATCTTATCAAGCTCAACCTATTAGTATAGGGTGGAAGAACAAAATCACTATTCCAATGCAGGTGCCTCAAAGCAAATAATAAAAATTGTTTCTGAACGGACTCAATTTTATCAACATAAATCCCATATTGGGGGTCCCACACAACAGAACCATATTCTAGAATAGGTCTAACAAGTGAAGTATACAACTGTTTCGTTACATATGGATCCGAGAATTCTTTCGCCCATCGCTTAATGAAGCCGAGGACACCATAAGCTTTGTTCACCATTGTAATTATGTGATTATTGAAGTTAAGTTTAGGATCCATTAATATACCAAGATCCACAAAGGATTCAACAGTTTCTAAATTGGAACCAAGAAGACTGAATTTAGATGGAATCAATTTCGATCTAGAGAAACACATATGTTTACACTTCTTCAAATTAAGGTCCATGCAATTAATTTCACACCAATAACCAAAGTTGTCTAAGTCATTTTGAAGAAACAAAGAATCATCAGATGTGTTACGAGAATAAAATATCTTAACATCATCTGCATACATCAGTAATCTAGAACTAATAATTGAATCTGGTAAGTCATTTATAAATAGTAGAAACAGCAAAGGGCCAATATGACTACCTTGGGGTACCCCGGATGAAACCAAAATCGGACCTGAGAAGTAACTACCAAATTTAACAATCTGAACACGACTGTTAAGATAAGAGGATATCCAACTCAACAAGTTATTACTAAAACCAATGCGATTCAGCTTATACAGTAAGAGCTTATGATTAACTCTATCAAAAGCTTTACTAAAATCAGTATAAACCACATCTGTCTGATTACCAAGAACAAACTCATCAATTACCTGGGAGCTAAAAAAGTTTTGCTAAATTTTGGCCAAAAATTAGTGATAGCAAAATTTCGCCCTTTTCCTTCTACGGGACTTATTTAACGAGATATTTGCATTTTAAGTTTTGCTAAGGAAATTCAATTTTGGCCAAAAATTAGTGATAGCAAAATTTCGCCCTTTTCCTTCTACGGGGCTTATTTAACGAGATATTTGCATTGTAAGTTTTGCTAAGGAAATTCAATTTTGGCCAAAAATTAGTGATAGCAAAATTTTGCCCTTTTCCTTCTACGGGCTTATTAACGAGATAGTTGCATTTTAAGTTTTGCTAAGGAAATTCAAAATTTTGGCCAAAAATTAGTGATAACAAAATTTCACCCTTTTCCTTCTACGGGGTGTATTTAACGAGATATTTGCATTTTAAGTTTTGCTAAATTTTGGCCAAAAATTAGTGATAACAAAATTTCGCCCTTTTCCTTCTACGGGGCTTATTTAACGAGATATTTGCATTTTAAGTTTTGCTAAGGAAATTCAATTTTGGTCAAAAATTAGTGATAGCAAAATTTCGCCCTTTTCCTTCTACGGGGCTTATTTAACGAGATATTTGCATTTTAAGTTTTGCTAAATTTTGGCCAAAAATTAGTGATAGCAAAATTTCGCCCTTTTCCTTCTACGGGACTTATTTAACGAGATATTTGCATTTTAAGTTTTGCTAAGGAAATTCAATTTTGGCCAAAAATTAGTGATAGCAAAATTTTGCCCTTTTCCTTCTACGGGCTTATTAACGAGATAGTTGCATTTTAAGTTTTGCTAAGGAAATTCAAAATTTTGGCCAAAAATTAGTGATAACAAAATTTCACCCTTTTCCTTCTACGGGGTGTATTTAACGAGATATTTGCATTTTAAGTTTTGCTAAATTTTGGCCAAAAATTAGTGATAACAAAATTTCGCCCTTTTCCTTCTACGGGGCTTATTTAACGAGATATTTGCATTTTAAGTTTTGCTAAGGAAATTCAATTTTGGCCAAAAATTAGTGATAGCAAAATTTCGCCCTTTTCCTTCTACGGGGCTTATTTAACGAGATATTTGCATTTTAAGTTTTGCTAAATTTTGACCAAAAATTAGTGATAACAAAATTTCGCCTTTTCCTTCTACGGGGTTTATTTAACGAGATATTTGCATTTTAAGTTTTGCTAAGGAAATTCAAAATTTTGGCCAACAATTAGTGATAACAAATTTTCGCCCTTTTCCTTCTACGGGGCTTATTTAACGAGATATTTGCATTTTAAGTTTTGCTAAATTTTGGCCAAAAATTAGTGATAGCAAAATTTCGCCCTTTTCCTTCTACGGGGCTTATTTAACGAGATATTTGCATTTTAAGTTTTGCTAAATTTTGGCCAAAAATTAGTGATAACAAAATTTCGCCCTTTTCCTTCTACGGGGCTTATTTAACGAGATATTTGCATTTTAAGTTTTGCTAAGGAAATTCAAAATTTTGGCCAAAAATTAGTGATAACAAAATTTCGCCCTTTTCCTTCTACGGGGCTTATTTAACGAGATATTTGCATTTTAAGTTTTGCTTAGGAAATTCAAAATTTTGGCCAAAAATTAGTGATAGCAAAATTTCGCCCTTTTCCTTCTACGGGGCTTATTTAACGAGATATTTGCATTTTAAGTTTTGCTAAATTTTGGCCAAAAATTAGTGATAACAAAATTTCGCCCTTTTCCTTCTACGGGGTGTATTTAACGAGATATTTGCATTTTAAGTTATGCTAAATTTTGGCCAAAAATTAGTGATAACAAAATTTCGCCCTTTTCCTTCTACTGGGCTTATTGAACGAGATATTTGCATTTTAAGTTTTGCTAAATTTTGCCCAAAAATTAGTGATAGCACAATTTCGCCCTTTTTCTTCTACGGGGCTTATTTAACGAGATGTTTGCATTTTAAGTTTTGCTAAGGAAATTCAATTTTGGCCAAAAATTAGTGATAGCAAAATTTCGCCCTTTTCCTTCTACGGGGCTTATTTAACGAGTTATTTGCATTTTAAGTTTTGCTAAATTTTGGCCAAAAATTAGTGATAACAAAATTTCGCCCTTTTCCTTCTACGGGGTGTATTTAACGAGATATTTGCATTTTAAGTTTTGCTAAATTTTGGCCAAAAATTAGTGATAACAAAATTTCGCCCTTTTCCTTCTACTGGGCTTATTGAACGAGATATTTGCATTTTAAGTTTTGCTAAATTTTGCCCAAAAATTAGTGATAGCACAATTTCGCCCTTTTTCTTCTACGGGGCTTATTTAACGAGATGTTTGCATTTTAAGTTTTGCTAAGGAAATTCAATTTTGGCAAAAATTAGTGATAGCAAAATTTCGCCCTTTTCCTTCTACGGGGCTTATTTAACGAGATATTTGCATTTTAAGTTTTGCTAAATTTTGGCCAAAAATTAGTGATAACAAAATTTCGCCCTTTTCCTTCTACGGGGCTTATTTAACGAGATATTTGCATTTTAGGTTTTGCTAAATTTTGGCCAAAAATTAGTGATAACAAAATTTCGCCCTTTTCCTTCTACGGGGTGTATTTAACGAGATATTTGCATTTTAAGTTTTGCTAAATTTTGGCCAAAAATTAGTGATAACAAAATTTCGCCCTTTTGCTTCTACTGGGCTTATTGAACGAGATATTTGCATTTTAAGTTTTGCTAAATTTTAGCCAAAAATTAGTGATAACAAAATTTCGCCCTTTTCCTTCTACGGGGCTTATTTAACGAGATATTTGCATTTTAAGTTTTGCTAAGGAAATTCAATTTTGGCCAAAAATTAGTGATAGCAAATTTTCGCCCTTTTCCTTCTACGGGGCTTATTTAACGAGATATTTGCATTTTAAGTTTTGCTAAATTTTGACCAAAAATTAGTGATAACAAAATTTCGCCCTTTTCCTTCTACGGGGTTTATTTAACGAGATATTTGCATTTTAAGTTTTGCTAAGGAAATTCAAAATT
>CAWVNW010000004.1:0-96000 GCA_963930755.1 Eudasyphora cyanicolor
CAGCATAGAATATTTTTCAATAAACTATACTTGATATTGAACATGAAATTAAGAATTTCACTTTTCGTTTACCATTTGGAAAACATTTTTAAAAATCACACAAATCTAGAATATTTCTCCATGTGCGCGCTTTAACACACACAACACAGAAAAAATACTCTCTTCAAATTCGTCAAACATATCTTGCCTCAACTAAATGAAGCATGCTTGAAAAATAAGAAATTCACCCGGAATATGATGGATCAATGAAGTTCCATCGTCGTCGTCTCTACTACTACTTATACTCTACTCATCGTCGACCGGCCGATTGCTTGCCTTTGCTGAACAAAAATCATCCACACACAACACTCAGAGCCATGCCAAGCATACGCTTAGTTAAACACACAGCGCGCACACCGAGCACTCACAGTGACTAGCAGCCAACAGTCGACCAAACCGAAGAACAGTCCGACTGCTTGCCTATACTCGTTCACTGCTCGTTGTGTGCTACCCCAAGACACATAATCAATGACTATGAGTGTTTTAGTCATCCACGTTCACGTATCAACACAAACCGAAGACTTTAGTATGTGGTCATTATTCAGCGACAGCCACCATACCTATAGTAGTTTATGCGGAGAATTTCATGAACTATCAGACTTTTTTGTCAATATAATATTATATATATAAATAATGCAACTATCGTAATAATTATTTTTATATTTTTTCATTATATTTTTAGTAAATTTACTGTGAAAAAAAAATATTTTTTTTTTCAGTAGTTTTCGTTTTAAAATTATTCTTCTAAAATACCAATTTTAGGCACTTTATGCTATATTTCCTAAATATAAATGGCTGAAAACTCGATATTTTATTAATAAAATTTTAACTATTGAACGGATCGTTATGAAATTTTAAACATATATTCTAAAGAACATAATACAATTGATTTTAACACCAAATGATTTTATTTTGTGCATTTTCCAACTTTTTTTAGACATTTTCTAAACAAATAATTTTGATTTCTTCATATTAACTAGGTGAAATATCGAAGTTTATATTCGTAAAAAATGAAATAATGGACGGATCTTTATGAAACTTTCCAATTATATTCAAAATGACACAACATAAATTATTATGATGTAAAATTATTATATTTATGTATTTGAATATTTTTTTTCGATTTTTCCAATATTTAATATTATTTATTGGGTATGAAAAAATTTTTTTTTTTCAAAATTTTCAAAAATGGTCGGATTTGCATGAAATCTTCTGGATACGTTCTTAATGACATAAAACCATCATAATTGACAAAAAATAATGATATTTTTGCATTTTGAATTATTTCTGGAAATATTTTGATTTTTTTTCTACTTTCTTGAGAATGAAATTGTATGAAAGAGAAAAAGTTGCAGGCGGGCGGATTTATTATTGCGACTAAGTAACAACTGAGGTGAAGGAATTAATTTTGGTACAAAATGCTTTGGGTCTTGTTTTTTGTTTTTCTGCGACCAAGTAACGTGTCTTAGGTATGGGCAAGTATTTTCTTGATTTCATATTCTCATGCAGAGTATATTGCGAGTGATATTAAAACACTCCAATTGTCTCTGTATGAGTGAAGCATTTCCACTCGAAGTGTAAAAAATAAATTTTAACTTCGAGAAATGAAATACTCTGTATGTAAAATTTTGCACATTTCTTCGATTGAATGAAATCGTGGGGTAAAAATATCGTTTCGTTGTCCAATACCAAATAGCGTTCTTAGCGTGGTTTAGAATTTTTTTTCGATTTCATATTCTTACAAAGTATGTTGCGTATGACTTTAAATTATTAAATAAGTACAACTGTCCCTGTATAAATTTTCTTTGGGTAAAGCAACTTTTCTTTAAGTCTCCCTGATACTTCTTAAAGAAAACAAAGAAACCAATCATATGTACCATAGACAAAAATTACTTTCGTCAAAGCATTTTTGCTGGTACTGGTTGGTTTCTTTATAATATCACATTTCTCTCACAATACCCAAAGCTGAACAAAAAAATTTTTGGTGAACTTTGATATTGGTAAGTGTAATTTTTTTCATTGGTTTTGGTGTTATTTATTATAGTCTTTTACTTAAGTTCATGTTTCTGATGGGAAAAAAGATGAACAATACGAAAAATTTTTTGATAGACTTTAATATTGTAGATTGCAAATTTTTTCAATTTGAAAAAAATTTTAGTCTCTAATACAAAGTGTATTGTAGAGTGGAAATTTTTTCAATTTGAAAAACATTTTAGTCTCTAATACAAAGTGTATTGTAGAGTGGAAATTTTTTCAATTTGAAAAACATTTTAGTCTCTAATACAAAGTCTTAGCATTTTGAAAACAATGGCATACAAAAAGTGTGTTGTAAAATAAAGTACAACTATCTTTGCGTAGGGCGAAATTTTGTTATCACTAATTTTTGGCCAAAATTTTGAATTTCCTTAGCAAAACTTAAAATGCAAATATCTCGTTAAATAAGCCCCGTAGAAGGAAAAGGGCGAAATTTTGTTATCACTAATTTGTGGCCAAAATTTAGCAAAACTTAAAATGCAAATATCACGTAAAATAAGCCCCGTATAAGGAAAAGGGCGAAAATTTTTTATCACTAATTTTTGGCCAAAATTTCGGAAAGTTAAAATGCAAATATCTCGTTAAATAAGCCCCGTAGAAGGAAAAGGGCGAAATCTTGTTATCACTAATTTTTGGCCAAAATTTTGAATTTCCTTAGCAAAACTTAAAATGCAAATATCACGTAAAATAAGCCCCGTATAAGGAAAAGGGCAAAATTTTGTTATCACTAATTTGTGGCCAAAATTTAGCAAAACTTAAAATGCAAATATCTCGTTAAATAAGAAATTTTGTTATCACAAATTTGTGGCCAAAATTTAGCAAAACTTAAAATGCAAATATCTCGTTAAATAAGCCCCGTAGAAGGAAAAGGGCGAAATTTTGTTATCACTAATTTTTGGCCAAAATTTTGAATTTCCTTAGCAAAACTTAAAATGCAAATATCTCGTTAAATAAGCCCCGTAGAAGGAAAAGGGCGAAATTTTGTTATCACTAATTTTTGGCCAAAATTTTGAATTTCCTTAGCAAAACTTAAAATGCAAATATCTCGTTAAATAAGCCCCGTAGAAGGAAAAGGGCGAAATTTTGTTATCACTAATTTTTGGCCAAAATATTGAATTTTCTTAGCAAAACTTAAAATGCAAATATCACGTAAAATAAGCCCCGTATAAGGAAAAGGGCGAAAATTTTTTATCACTAATTTTTGGCCAAAATTTTGAATTTCCTTAGCAAAACTTAAAATGCAAATATCTCGTTAAATAAGCCCCGTAGAAGGAAAAAGGCGAAATTTTATTATCACTAATTTGTGGCCAAAATTTAGCAAAACTTAAAATGCAAATATCTCGTTAAATAAGCCCCGTAGAAGGAAAAGGGCGAAATTTTGTTATCACTAATTTTTGGCCAAAATTTTGAATTTGCTTAGCAAAACTTAAAATGCAAATATCTCGTTAAATAAGCCCCGTAGAAGGAAAAGGGCGAAATTTTGTTATCACTAATTTTTGGCCAAAATTTTGAATTTCCTTAGCAAAACTTAAAATGCAAATATCTCGTTAAATAAGCCCCGTAGAAGGAAAAGGGCGAAATTTTGTTATCACTAATTTTTGGCCAAAATTTTGAATTTTCTTAGCAAAACTTAGCGAAATTTTGTTATCACTAATTTGTGGCCAAAATTTAGCAAAACTTAAAATGCAAATATCTCGTTAAATAAGCCCCGTAGAAGGAAAAGGGCGAAATTTTGTTATCACTAATTTTTGGCCAAAATTTTGAATTTTCTTAGCAAAACTTAGCGAAATTTTGTTATCACTAATTTGTGGCCAAAATTTAGCAAAACTTAAAATGCAAATATCTCGTTAAATAAGCCCCGTAGAAGGAAAAGGGCGAAATTTTGTTATCACTAATTTGTGGCCAAAATTTAGCAAAACTTAAAATGCAAATATCTCGTTAAATAAGCCCCGTAGAAGGAAAAGGGCGAAATTTTGTTATCACTAATTTTTGGCCAAAATTTTGAATTTTCTTAGCAAAACTTAGCGAAATTTTGTTATCACTAATTTGTGGCCAAAATTTAGCAAAACTTAAAATGCAAATATCTCGTTAAATAAGCCCCGTAGAAGGAAAAGGGCGAAATTTTGTTATCACTAATTTTTGGCCAAAATTTTGAATTTTCTTAGCAAAACTTAAAATGCAAATATCACGTAAAATAAGCCCCGTAGAAGGAAAAGGGCGAAATTTTGTTATCACTAATTTTTGGCCAAAATTTAGCAAAACTTAAAATGCAAATATCTCGTTAAATAAGCCCCGTAGAAGGAAAAGGGCGAAATTTTGTTATCACTAATTTGTGGCCAAAATTTAGCAAAACTTAAAATGCAAATATCTCGTTAAATAAGCCCCGTAGAAGGAAAAGGGCGAAATTTTGTTATCACTAATTTTTGGCCAAAATTTTGAATTTCCTTAGCAAAACTTAAAATGCAAATATCTCGTTAAATAAGCCCCGTAGAAGGAAAAGGGCGAAATTTTGTTATCACAAATTGGCCAAAATTTTGAATTTTCTTAGCAAAACTTAGCGAAATTTTGTTATCACTAATTTGTGGCCAAAATTTAGCAAAACTTAAAATGCAAATATCTCGTTAAATAAGCCCCGTAGAAGGAAAAGGGCGAAATTTTGTTATCACTAATTGTGGCCAAAATTTAGCAAAACTTAAAATGCAAATATCTCGTTAAATAAGCCCCGTAGAAGGAAAAGGGCGAAATTTTGTTATCACTAATTTGTGGCCAAAATTCAGCAAAACTTAAAATGCAAATATCTCGTTAAATAAGCCCCGTAGAAGGAAAAGGGCGAAATTTTGTTATCACTAATTTTTGGCCAAAATTTTGAATTTGCTTAGCAAAACTTAAAATGCAAATATCTCGTTAAATAAGCCCCGTAGAAGGAAAAGGGCGAAATTTTGTTATCACTAATTTTTGGCCAAAATTTTGAATTTCCTTAGCAAAACTTAAAATGCAAATATCTCGTTAAATAAGCCCCGTAGAAGGAAAAGGGCGAAAATTTTGTTATCACTAATTTTTAGCCAATATTTAGCAAAACTTAAAATGCAAATATCTCGTTAAATAAGCCCCGTAGAAGGAAAAGGGCGAAATTTTGTTATAACTAATTTTTGGCCAGAATTTTGAATTTCCTTAGCAAAACTTAAAATGCAAATATCTCGTTAAATAAGCCCCGTAGAAGGAAAAGGGCGAAATTTTGTTATCACTAATTTTTGGCCAAAATTTTGAATTTCCTTAGCAAAACTTAAAATGCAAATATCTCGTTAAATAAGCCCCGTAGAAGGAAAAGGGCGAAATTTTGTTATCACTAATTTGTGGCCAATATTCAGCAAAACTTAAAATGCAAATATCACGTAAAATAAGCCCCGTATAAGGAAAAGGGCGAAAATTTTTTATCACTAATTTTTGGCCAAAATTTCGGAAAGTTAAAATGCAAATATCTCGTTAAATAAGCCCCGTAGAAGGAAAAGGGCGAAATTTTGTTATCACTAATTTTTGGCCAAAATTTTGAATTTCCTTAGCAAAACTTAAAATGCAAATATCTCGTTAAATAAGCCCCGTAGAAGGAAAAGGGCGAAATTTTGTTATCACTAATTTGTGGCCAAAATTTAGCAAAACTTAAAATGCAAATATCACGTAAAATAAGCCCCGTATAAGGAAAAGGGCGAAAATTTTTTATCACTAATTTTTGGCCAAAATTTCGGAAAGTTAAAATGCAAATATCTCGTTAAATAAGCCCCGTAGAAGGAAAAGGGCGAAATTTTGTTATCACTAATTTTTGGCCAAAATTTTGAATTTCCTTAGCAAAACTTAAAATGCAAATATCACGTAAAATAAGCCCCGTATAAGGAAAAGGGCAAAATTTTGTTATCACTAATTTGTGGCCAAAATTTAGCAAAACTTAAAATGCAAATATCTCGTTAAATAAGCCCCGTAGAAGGAAAAGGGCGAAATTTTGTTATCACTAATTTTTGGCCAAAATTTTGAATTTCCTTAGCAAAACTTAAAATGCAAATATCTCGTTAAATAAGCCCCGTAGAAGGAAAAGGGCGAAATTTTGTTATCACTAATTTGTGGCCAAAATTTAGCAAAACTTAAAATGCAAATATCTCGTTAAATAAGCCCCGTAGAAGGAAAAGGGCGAAATTTTGTTATCACTAATTTTTGGCCAAAATTTTGAATTTCCTTAGCAAAACTTAAAATGCAAATATCTCGTTAAATAAGCCCCGTAGAAGGAAAAGGGCGAAATTTTGTTATCACTAATTTTTGGCCAAAATTTTGAATTTCCTTAGCAAAACTTAAAATGCAAATATCTCGTTAAATAAGCCCCGTAGAAGGAAAAGGGCGAAATTTTGTTATCACTAATTTGTGGCCAAAATTTAGCAAAACTTAAAATGCAAATATCTCGTTAAATAAGCCCCGTAGAAGGAAAAGGGCGAAATTTTGTTATCACTAATTTTTGGCCAAAATTTTGAATTTCCTTAGCAAAACTTAAAATGCAAATATCTCGTTAAATAAGCCCCGTAGAAGGAAAAGGGCGAAATTTTGTTATCACTAATTTTTGGCCAAAATTTTGAATTTTCTTAGCAAAACTTAAAATGCAAATATCTCGTTAAATAAGCCCCGTAGAAGGAAAAGGGCGAAATTTTGTTATCACTAATTTTTGGCCAAAATTTTGAATTTCCTTAGCAAAACTTAAAATGCAAATATCTCGTTAAATAAGCCCCGTAGAAGGAAAAGGGCGAAATTTTGTTATCACTAATTTGTGGCCAAAATTTAGCAAAACTTAAAATGCAAATATCTCGTTAAATAAGCCCCGTAGAAGGAAAAGGGCGAAATTTTGTTATCACTAATTTGTGGCCAAAATTTAGCAAAACTTAAAATGCAAATATCTCGTTAAATAAGCCCCGTAGAAGGAAAAGGGCGAAATTTTGTTATCACTAATTTTTGGCCAAAATTTTTAATTTCCTTAGCAAACCTTAAAATGCAAATATCTCGTTAAATAAGCCCCGTAGAAGTAAAAGGGCGAAATTTTGTTATCACTAATTTTTGGCCAAAATTTTGAATTTTCTTAGCAAAACTTAAAATGCAAATATCTTGTTACATAAGCCCCGTAGAAGGAAAAGGGCGAAATTTTGTTATCACTAATTTGTGGCCAAAATTTTGAATTTCCTTAGCAAAACTTAAAATGCAAATATCTCGTTAAATAAGCCCCGTAGAAGGAAAAGGGCGAAATTTTGTTATCACTAATTTTTGGCCAAAATTTTGAATTTCCTTAGCAAAACTTAAAATGCAAATATCTCGTTAAATAAGCCCCGTAGAAGGAAAAGGGCGAAATTTTGTTATCACTAATTTGTGGCCAAAATTTTGAATTTCCTTAGCAAAACTTAAAATGCAAATATCTCGTTAAATAAGCCCCGTAGAAGGAAAAGGGCGAAATTTTGTTATCACTAATTTTTGGCCAAAATTTTGAATTTCCTTAGCAAAACTTAAAATGCAAATATCTCGTTAAATAAGCCCCGTAGAAGGAAAAGGGCGAAATTTTGTTATCACTAATTTTTGGCCAAAATTTTGAATTTCCCTAGCAAAACTTAAAATGCAAATATCTCGTTAAATAAGAAGGAAAAGGGCGAAATTTTGTTATCACTAATTTTTGGCCAAAATTTTGAATTTCCTTAGCAAAACTTAAAATGCAAATATCTCGTTAAATAAGCCCCGTAGAAGGAACAGGGCGAAATTTTGTTATCACTAATTTGTGGCCAAAATTTAGCAGAACTTAAAATGCAAATATCTCGTTAAATAAGCCCCGTAGAAGGAAAAGGGCGAAATTTTGTTATCACTAATTTTTGGCCAAAATTTTGAATTTCCTTAGCAAAACTTAAAATGCAAATATCTCGTTAAATAAGCCCCGTAGGAGGAAAAGGGCGAAATTTTGTTATCACTAATTTGTGGCCAAAATTTAGCAAAACTTAAAATGCAAATATCTCGTTAAATAAGCCCCGTAGAAGGAAAAGGGCGAAATTTTGTTATCACTAATTTTTGGCCAAAATTTTGAATTTCCTTAGCAAAACTTAAAATGCAAATATCTCGTTAAATAAGCCCCGTAGAAGGAAAAGGGCGAAATTTTGTTATCACTAATTTGTGGCCAAAATTTAGCAAAACTTAAAATGCAAATATCTCGTTAAATAAGCCCCGTAGAAGGAAAAGGGCGAAATTTTGTTATCACTAATTTTTGGCCAAAATTTTGAATTTCCTTAGCAAAACTTAAAATGCAAATATCTCGTTAAATAAGCCCAGTAGAAGGAAAAGGGCAAAATTTTGTTATCACTAATTTGTGGCCAAAATTTAGCAAAACTTAAAATGCAAATATCTCGTTAAATAAGCCCCGTAGAAGGAAAAGGGCGAAATTTTGTTATCACTAATTTGTGGCCAAAATTTAGCAAAACTTAAAATGCAAATATCTCGTTAAATAAGCCCCGTAGAAGGAAAAGGGCGAAATTTTGTTATCACTAATTTGTGGCCAAAATTTAGCAAAACTTAAAATGCAAATATCTCGTTAAATAAGCCCCGTAGAAGGAAAAGGGCGAAATTTTTTTTTATCACTAATTTTTGGCCAAAATTTTGAATTTCCTTAGCAAAACTTAAAATGCAAATATCTCGTTAAATAAGCCCAGTAGAAGGAAAAGGGCGAAATTTTGTTATCACTAATTTGTGGCCAAAATTTAGCAAAACTTAAAATGCAAATATCTCGTTAAACAAGCCCCGTAGAAGGAAAAGGGCGAAATTTTGTTATCACTAATTTTTGGCCAAAATTTTGAATTTCCTTAGCAAAACTTAAAATGCAAATATCTCGTTAAATAAGCCCCGTAGAAGGAAAAGGGCGAAATTTTATTATCACTAATTTTTGGCCAAAATTTTGAATTTTCTTAGCAAAACTTAAAATGCAAATATCTTGTTAAATAAGCCCCGTAGAAGGAAAAGGGCGAAATTTTGTTATCACTAATTTTTGGCCAAAATTTTGAATTTCCTTAGCAAAACTTAAAATGCAAATATCTCGTTAAATAAGCCCCGTAGAAGGAAAAGGGCGAAATTTTGTTATCACTAATTTGTGGCCAAAATTTAGCAAAACTTAAAATGCAAATATCTCGTTAAATAAGCCCCGTAGAAGGAAAAGGGCGAAATTTTGTTATCACTAATTTTTGGCCAAAATTTTGAATTTCCTTAGCAAAACTTAAAATGCAAATATCTCGTTAAATAAGCCCCGTAGAAGGAAAAGGGCGAAATTTTGTTATCACTAATTTGTGGCCAAAATTTAGCAAAACTTAAAATGCAAATATCTCGTTAAATAAGCCCCGTAGAAGGAAAAGGGCGAAATTTTGTTATCACTAATTTTTGGCCAAAATTTTGAATTTCCTTAGCAAAACTTAAAATGCAAATATCTCGTTAAATAAGCCCCGTAGAAGGAAAAGGGCGAAATTTTGTTATCACTAATTTTTGGCCTAAATTTAGCAAAACTTAAAATGCAAATATCTCGTTAAATAAGCCCCGTAGAAGGAAAAGGGCGAAATTTTGTTATCACTAATTTTTGGCCAAAATTTTGAATTTCCTTAGCAAAACTTAAAATGCAAATATCTCGTTAAATAAGCCCCGTAGAAGGAAAAGGGCGAAATTTTGTTATCACTAATTTGTGGCCAAAATTTAGCAAAACTTAAAATGCAAATATCTCGTTAAATAAGCCCCGTAGAAGGAAACGGGCGAAATTTTGTTATCACTAATTTGTGGCCAAAATTTAGCAAAACTTAAAATGCAAATATCTCGTTAATAAGCCCCGTAGAAGGAAAAGGGCGAAATTTTGTTATCACTAATTTTTGGCCAAAATTTTGAATTTTCTTAGCAAAACTTAAAATGCAAATATCTTGTTAAATAAGCCCCGTAGAAGGAAAAGGGCGAAATTTTGTTATCACTAATTTGTGGCCAAAATTTAGCAAAACTTTTTTTTTTTCATTTATTTTATCTTTATTTGCAATCTATTTCAACGAAACAATAAGCAAATTTTATAACAATTGGAAAATGACGGAAAGCCGAGTTCCAGCAAACTCAGCTGTAAAATATATTACATTTTTTGATAATCTAATACAAAGCTAATTTCAAACATTATATTAGTTTAAAATGATAATAATTATACATTGGGTATTTAATGGTAATATATGTATTTATACATTAGGTGATAAATGGTAAATCAAGTATATGTAGCCTTTTCAGTCTTCTTATTTCTTCACTGTCATCTAGCAGGGATATAGCCAGTACATTGCAATGATTACTCAATCGGTGTAGATAACTTAAACTATATCGGGAAATTTCATCTTTAACTAAAGCAATACCAAGATCCTTGTGAATGTTGTTGTTTGTCACAAACCATGGAGCGTTTACTAGTAATCTTAAGGTTTTGGACTGAAATCTCTGGAGAATTTTTATGTTTGAGTTGCTAGTTGTTCCCCAAATTTGGATGCCATAGGTCCACACTGGTTTCAAAATGGTTTTATACAGGAGAATCTTATTTTCCAATGATAGTTGGGATTTTGGTCCTAACAGCCAGTACATCTTCTTTAGTTTTATATCCAAATGTTTTCGCTTTGCTGTTACATGATTTTTCCATGTTAACCTTCTGTCAAGGTGCATTCCTAAATACTTTACATGGTCAGATTTCGGAATATTATTTCCATGTAAAAACACTTCCGGGCAGTCTTCCTTTCTTAGAGTAAAGGTAACATGAGATGATTTGTCTGCATTGACTTTAATATTCCACCTGTTACACCAACTCTGTATTAAATTCAGTTCACTTTGAACCATAGCAGAGGCTGTTATATGCGATTCATTGCAGGCTAGAATTGCAGTATCATCTGCATATGTAGCAATTGTCACGTCATTGTTATATGGCATATCAGACGTGAAAATGGTATATAAAATCGGCCCCAAAACGCTCCCTTGTGGAACTCCAGATTTCACTGACCCAAACTCCGAGTCTACATCATCTATATTTATATAAAATTGTCTTTCATTGATATATGATTTTAGAAGTAGATAAAAAGGAGTTGGCAGTATCTTTTTCAGTTTAAAAAGTAGACCCAAATGCCATACTCTATCGAAAGCTTGTTTTACATCTAGGAATACGGCTGAGCAATAAAGCTTTTTCTCAAGAGAATCTCTTATTACATTTACAATGCGGTGACATTGCTCTGGAGTACCATGTTGATTCCTGAAGCCAAACTGGTGATCCGGTATAATTTGAAGACTTTCGAGAATCGGTGTTAATCTCTTCTTTAAAAGTTTCTCAAATAATTTTGAGAAAATTGGCAGCAAACTTATTGGCCTGTATGATGAGACGATGTTTTCTGGTTTGTTAGGTTTTGGGATCATTATAATCTTCGCAAATTTCCATTGAGAAGGATAATGGCTTATTCTTAAACAAGAATTAAATATTGTCGTTAAATACACTATCCCTTTACTTGGTAGATACTTAATTACACCAGAGTCTATATAGTCGTATCCTGGAGCTTTATTTTTGTTAAGTTTGTATATTTCTTGTTTTACTTCTTGGAATTTAAAGGCCTTAATTGGACGATACATTTGACATGGTACCTCAAGGAAGTCTGTTATTTCCACATTTTGAATTCCAGTAGAGAAGGAAAAGGGAGTAAAGGTATCTTCCAAATAATCTTTAAATGCTGACACTTTGGTTTCAGCTGATCTACACCACGCTCCATTGGTGTCTTTTATGGGTACGTTTCTCTTCTTTGGTTGCGAAATATTTTTGGTAACTTTCCAGAGATTGTGATCGTTATTTTCAGTCGTACTTAAATTACTCAGGAACATTCTAGTAGAATCATCCTTCTTCTCTTGCATGCATTTTTTAAGAATATTGGAAACTCGATTAAAGTTGGTTCTGTCAGTAGGTGATCTTGTTCTTTTCCAGATTTTTCGTAATTCCCTCTTTTTCTTAATAAGTTTCCTTATTTCTGTAGACATATGAACCAGAGAGTTATTGCATTCGTTATGTTGAGGTGTAGATATATACGCAGCTTGGTGTATAACATCATGTAGAATTTCTAAAGCATAATCTAGTTCTGCTGTACTTTTAATAGGAATACTCAAGTTTAGATTTGAATTAATGTATGAGTCAAAAGTCTCCTTGTTAGTTCTTTTATTTATAATATTTTTCTTTGGCGCGAGTTTTCGACAATTAGCGTTATATGTTATTATAATGGGGCTGTGATCTGATCCTAGATCATTAGAGTCTGATATACCCAAAAGTGATTTAGAGATACCATTATAGATTGCAAAATCTAATAAATCTGGTATTTTATGTGGATCACTGGGCCAGTAAGTCGGGCTTCCTGTTGACAGTGATTTATATTGGTTTTTGGTAATACATTTATACAGCTCTCTTCCTTTTGGATTTTGTAGCCTGGAACCCCACCAAGGATGTTTTGCGTTATAATCGCCTGCAACAATAAATTTATTGCCAATTTTTTTGAAGAAATCTTCATACTGTTCACATTTTATGTTATGTCTAGGTGGACAATATATTGAAACAATAGATATGGCAGAATTTTCACAATATATTTTTATTCCTGCTGCTTGTAAGTATGGCTCAGAGAAAGATTCAATTTAACCAACAAAGCAGCTCCAGCATGAGCCTTGTTGTCGGGGTGGTTAGATATTACAGTATCGTAATTTTTGATTTTGAAAACAGATTTGTTTGTAAAATGAGTTTCGGAAATGAGGAGAATGTCGATGAAATTAGTTAGAAGAAATAATTCAACTTCATTTTTGTGATTTGAAGTGCCGTTAGCATTCCATTGAGCAATTCTAATATCTAATTGCATATTTTCGTCATCAGCATAGACATCATATTTATCAATGTGTTGGTTAATTCTATTTGTTTAGCTACCATTGACTCTAGTTTTTGCAATATGTTATTTACCCCTGCGGTCATGCCCCTTGCAGCTTGTGAATACGATGGTTTAGAGTCATCAGGTGGTTGGATATCTGCCGTGTTTACAAAATTGGTATTATTTATATTATTTTGGTTTGAGTATAACCTTCGATTATTGCTAGAATAAGTGTTAACGTTATTGGTTCTTCCAGAAATTATCTTTTGGTATATTTTACAACCTTTGTAGCTTGCTGTGTGTTTTTCTAGGCAGTTAACGCATTGTGGAGGTGTTTCCCATTTTTTGGTGCATTGCGACGTAGGATGTGACAGACCGCATTTCACGCATCTGTACGGTTTTCTACAATACGACTTAGTATGTCCGTATTCTTGGCAACGAACACATTGTACAATATCATCAAACGTTCTTGGAGCTTCTACCGTCATTCTAGCATTTTCGATACTGGTTATATTGTATACATCCTTATTATTTGGTTTTGGGTCCAAATCAACGAAAAACATAGAAAGTGGCTGCTTGTTAACCCGACTAACAGCACCTCTGACACTCCTTACTTGGTGACCTAATGTTAACAGTTTGGCTTTGATGTCTTCTACAGGTGTAGAGTAATGAAGGCCTTTAAATACAACCCTAAAAGCTCGGTCTTTTTGGCTTGATATGTGTGGAAGTTTTTATTAGAAGTTTCCAAATATTTTATCAATTTTCTGTATGAATCGATGTCTTTTATGGTTAGACGTATCTGCCTATCCTTCATACACTTAAAATAAAAGGTTTCCCTTGAGATAACACCGGCAATATCTTCTACCATTTTATCTATATTCCCAACATCAGGGACATATATGGGTGGTGGCTTGGGTGTAAAAGTTTCACTGACCGCATTGTCTATTTCACCCTTCGGTAGCAAGAGCAGCATATTTATTGGATGATACATTTTCTCATTTGAGTTATGCGGACGTTTTGGCTGGAAAAATATTTGGTGACCCTGCATGTCTCCTCTTGCCTACTACTTGCCAGTTTGCATCGTCGTCACTGTTTTCTTCAGTTGCATTTGCACTTGCATTTGCACTTGTACTTGCATTTGCATTGTCCGTCTGCATGCTGAAAAACTGCACTTTGCACAGTTGTTGTTGTACAAAAGATGTGCATGCACATCAGTTGCATTTAATTGTTTTTGTTATTTTTTTTTTTTGTTCAAAATAAACTGAACTGGTTATTTTCACAACTTTAACAATAATGTGTAGTAATTGTTGTTTTATGTTTTTTATGTTATTCGCTTTCAAAAAATCTATGACACCGGAATACGTGTTGTATAGACCACGGTCGCGCAAAGACTGAGCAAAACTTAAAATGCAAATATCTCGTTAAATAAGCCCCGTAGAAGGAAAAGGGCGAAATTTTGTTATCACTAATTTTTGGCCAACATTTTGAATTTCCTTAGCAAAACTTAAAATGCAAATATCTCGTTAAATAAGCCCCGTAGAAGGAAAAGGGCGAAATTTTGTTATCACTAATTTGTGGCCAAAATTTAGCAAAACTTAAAATGCAAATATCTCGTTAAATAAGCCCCGTAGAAGGAAAAGGGCGAAATTTTGTTATCACTAATTTTTGGCCAAAATTTTGAATTTCCTTAGCAAAACTTAAAAATGCAAATATCTCGTTAAATAAGCCCCGTAGAAGGAAAAGGTCGAAATTTTGTTATCACTAATTTGTGGCCAAAATTTAGCAAAACTTAAAATGCAAATATCTCGTTAAATAAGCCCCGTAGAAGGAAAAGGGCGAAATTTTGTTATCAGTAATTTTTGGCCAAAATTTTGAATTTCCTTAGCAAAACTTAAAATGCAAATATCTCGTTAAATAAGCCCCGTAGAAGGAAAAGGGCGAAATTTTGTTATCACTAATTTGTGGCCAAAATTTAGCAAAACTTAAAATGCAAATATCTCGTTAAATAAGCCCCGTAGAAGGAAAAGGGCGAAATTTTGTTATCACTAATTTTTGGCCAAAATTTTGAATTTCCTTAGCAAAACTTAAATGCAAATATCTCGTTAAATAAGCCCCGTAGAAGGAAAAGGGCGAAATTTTGTTATCACTATTTTTTGGCCAAAATTTTGAATTTCCTTAGGAAAACTTAAAATGCAAATATCTCGTTAAATAAGCCCCGTAGAAGGAAAAGGGCGAAATTTTGTTATCACTAATTTGTGGCCAAAATTTAGCAAAACTTAAAATGCAAATATCTCGTTAAATAAGCGCCGTAGAAGAAAAAGGGCGAAATTTTGTTATCACTAATTTGTGGCCAAAATTTAGCAAAACTTAAAATGCAAATATCTCGTTAAATAAGCCCCGTAGAAGGAAAAGGGCGAAATTTTGTTATCACTAATTTGTGGCCAAAATTTAGCAAAACTTAAAATGCAAATATCTCGTTAAATAAGCCCCGTAGAAGGAAAAGGGCGAAATTTTGTTATCAGTAATTTTTGGCCAAAATTTTGAATTTCCTTAGCAAAACTTAAAATGCAAATATCTCGTTAAATAAGCCCCGTAGAAGGAAAAGGGCGAAATTTTGTTATCACTAATTTGTGGCCAAAATTTAGCAAAACTTAAAATGCAAATATCTCGTTAAATAAGCCCCGTAGAAGGAAAAGGGCGAAATTTTGTTATCACTAATTTTTGGCCAAAATTTTGAATTTCCTTAGCAAAACTTAAAATGCAAATATCTCGTTAAATAAGCCCCGTAGAAGGAAAAGGGCGAAATTTTGTTATCACTATTTTTTGGCCAAAATTTTGAATTTCCTTAGGAAAACTTAAAATGCAAATATCTCGTTAAATAAGCCCCGTAGAAGGAAAAGGGCGAAATTTTGTTATCACTAATTTGTGGCCAAAATTTAGCAAAACTTAAAATGCAAATATCTCGTTAAATAAGCGCCGTAGAAGAAAAAGGGCGAAATTTTGTTATCACTAATTTGTGGCCAAAATTTAGCAAAACTTAAAATGCAAATATCTCGTTAAATAAGCCCCGTAGAAGGAAAAGGGCGAAATTTTGTTATCACTAATTTTTGGCCAAAAATTTTGAATTTCCTTAGCAAAACTTAAAATGCAAATATCTCGTTAAATAAGCCCCGTAGAAGGAAAAGGGCGAAATTTTGTTATCACCAATTTTTGGCCAAAATTTTGAATTTTCTTAGCAAAACTTAAAATGCAAATATCTCGTTAAATAAGCCCCGTAGAAGGAAAAGGGCGAAATTTTGTTATCACTAATTTTTGGCCAAAATTTTGAATTTCCTTAGCAAAACTTAAAATGCAAATATCTCGTTAAATAAGCCCCGTAGAAGGCAAAGGGCGAAATTTTATTATCACTAATTTGTGGCCAAAATTTAGCAAAACTTAAAATGCAAATATCTCGTTAAATAAGCCCCGTAGAAGGAAAAGGGCGAAATTTTGCTATCACTAATTTTTGGCCAAAATTTTGAATTTCCTTAGCAAAATTTAAAATGCAAATATCTCGTTAAATAAGCGCCGTAGAAGAAAAAGAGCGAAATTTTGTTATCACTATTTTGTGGCCAAAATTTAGCAAAACTTAAAATGTAAATATCTCGTTAAATAAGCCCCGTAGAAGGAAAAGGGCGAAATTTTGTTATCACTAATTTGTGGCCAAAATTTAGCAAAACTCGTTAAATAAGCGTAGAAGGTAAAGGGCGAAAGTTTGTTATCACTAATTTGTGGCCAAAATTTAGCAAAACTTAAAATGCAAATATCTCGTTAAATAAGCCCCGTAGAAGGAAAAGGGCGAAATTTTGTTATCACTAATTTTTGGCCAAAATTTAACAAAACTTAAAATGCAAATATCTCGTTAAATAAGCCCCGTAGAAGGAAAAGGGCGAAATTTTATTATCACTAATTTGTGGCCAAAATTTAGCAAAACTTAAAATGCAAATATCTCGTTAAATAAGCCCCGTAGAAGGAAAAGGGCGAAATTTTGTTATCACTAATTTGTGGCCAAAATTTAGCAAAACTCGTTAAATAAGCGCCGTAGAAGGAAAAGGGCGAAATTTTGTTATCACTAGTTTGTGGCCAAAATTTAGCAAAACTTAAAATGCAAATATCTCGTTAAATAAGCGCCGTAGAAGGAAAAGGGCGAAATTTTGTTATCACTAATTTGTGGCCAAAATTTAGCAAAACTTAAAATGCAAATATCTCGTTAAATAAGCCCCGTAGAAGGAAAAGGGCGAAATTTTGTTATCACTAATTTTTGGCCAAAATTTTGAATTTCCTTAGCAAAACTTAAAATGCAAATATCTCGTTAAATAAGCCCCGTAGAAGGAAAAGGGCGAAATTTTGTTATCACTCATTTTTGGCCAAAATTTTGAATTTCCTTAGCAAAACTTAAAATGCAAATATCTCGTTAAATAAGCCCCGTAGAAGGAAACGGGCGAAATTTTGTTTTCACTAATTTTTGGCCAAAAATTTTGAATTTCCTTAGCAAAACTCAAAATGCAAATATCTCGTTAAATAAGCCCCGTAGAAGGAAAAGGGCGAAATTTTGTTATCACTAATTTGTGGCCAAAATTTAGCAAAACTTAAAATGCAAATATCTCGTTAAATAAGCCCCGTAGAAGGAAAAGGGCGAAATTTTGTTATCACTAATTTTTGGCCAAAATTTTGAATTTCCTTAGCAAAACTCAAAATGCAAATATCTCGTTAAATAAGCCCCGTAGAAGGAAAAGGGCGAAATTTTGCAAAACTTAAAATGCAAATATCTCGTTAAATAAGCCCCGTAGAAGGAAAAGGGCGAAATTTTGTTATCACTAATTTTTGGCCAAAATTTTGAATTTCCTTAGCAAAACTTAAAATGCAAATATCTCGTTAAATAAGCCCCGTAGAAGGAAAAGGGCGAAATTTTGTTATCACAAATTTTTGGCCAAAATTTTGAATTTCCTTAGCAAAATTTAAAATGCAAATATCTCGTTAAATAAGCGCCGTAGAAGAAAAAGGGCGAAATTTTGTTATCACTAATTTGTGGCCAAAATTTAGCAAAACTTAAAATGTAAATATCTCGTTAAATAAGCCCCGTAGAAGGAAAAGGGCGAAATTTTGTTATCACTAATTTGTGGCTAAAATTTAGCAAAACTCGTTAAATAAGCGCCGTAAAAGGAAAAGGGCGAAAATTTGTTATCACTAGTTTGTGGCCAAATTTTAGCAAAACTTAAAATGCAAATATCTCGTTAAATAAGCGCCGTAGAAGGAAAAGGGCGAAATTTTGTTATCACTAATTTGTGGCCAAAATTTAGCAAAACTTAAAATGCAAATATCTCGTTAAATAAGCCCCGTAGAAGGAAAAGGGCGAAATTTTGTTATCACTAATTTTTGGCCAAAATTTTGAATTTCCTTAGCAAAACTTAAAATGCAAATATCTCGTTAAATAAGCCCCGTAGAAGGAAAAGGGCGAAATTTTGTTATCATTAATTTTTGGCCAAAATTTAGCAAAACTTAAAATGCAAATATCTCGTTAAATAAGCCCCGTAGAAGGAAAAGGGCGAAATTTTATTATCACTAATTTGTGGCCAAAATTTAGCAAAACTTAAAATGCAAATATCTCGTTAAATAAGCCCCGTAGAAGGAAAAGGGCGAAATTTTTTTTTACTAATTTTTGGCCAAAATTTTGAATTTACTTAGCAAAATTTAAAATGCAAATATCTCGTTAAATAAGCGCCGTAGAAGAAAAAGGGCGAAATTTTGTTATCACTAATTTGTGGCCAAAATTTAGCAAAACTTAAAATATCTCGTTAAATAAGCCCCGTAGAAGGAAAAGGGCGAAATTTTGTTATCACTAATTTGTGGCCAAAATTTAGCAAAACTCGTTAAATAAGCGCCGTAGAAGGAAAAGGGCGAAATTTTGTTATCACTAGTTTGTGGCCAAAATTTAGCAAAACTTAAAATGCAAATATCTCGTTAAATAAGCGCCGTAGAAGGAAAAGGGCGAAATTTTGTTATCACTAATTTGTGGCCAAAATTTAGCAAAACTTAAAATGCAAATATCTCGTTAAATAAGCCCCGTAGAAGGAAAAGGGCGAAATTTTTTTATCACTAATTTTTGGCCAAAATTTTGAATTTCCTTAGCAAAACTTAAAATGCAAATATCTCGTTAAATAAGCCCCGTAGAAGGAAAAGGGCGAAATTTTGTTATCACTAATTTTTGGCCAAAATTTTGAATTTCCTTAGCAAAACTTAAAATGCAAATATCTCGTTAAATAAGCCCCGTAGAAGGAAAAGGGCGAAATTTTGTTATCGCAAATTTTTGGCCATAATTTAGCAAAACTTAAAATGCAAATATCTCGTTAAATAAGCCCTGTAGAAGGAAAAGGGCGAAATTTTGTTATCACTAATTTGTGGCCAAAATTTAGCAAAACTTAAAATGCAAATATCTCGTTAAATAAGCCCCGTAGAAGGAAAAGGGCGAAATTTTGTTATCACTAATTTTGGCCAAAATTTTGAATTTCCTTAGCAAAACTCAAAATGCAAATATCTCGTTAAATAAGCCCCGTAGAAGGAAAAGGGCGAAATTTTGTTATCACTAATTTGTGGCCAAAATTTAGCAAAACTTAAAATGCAAATATCTCGTTAAATAAGCCCCGTAGAAGGAAAAGGGCGAAATTTTGTTATCACTAATTTTTGGCCAAAATTTTGAATTTCCTTAGCAAAACTTAAAATGCAAATATCTTGTTAAATAAGCCCCGTAGAAGGAAAAGGGCGAAATTTTGTTATCACTAATTTTTGGCCAAAATTTTGAATTTCCTTAGCAAAACTTAAAATGCAAATATCTTGTTAAATAAACCCCGTAGAAGGAAAAGGGCGAAATTTTGTTATCACTAATTTGTGGCCAAAATTTAGCAAAACTTAAAATGCAAATATCTCGCTAAATAAGCCCCGTAGAAGGAAAAGGGCGAAATTTTGTTATCACTAATTTTTGGCCAAAATTTTGAATTTCCTTAGCAAAACTTAAAATGCAAATATCTCGTTAAATAAGCCCCGTAGAAGGAAAAGGGCGAAATTTTGTTATCACTAATTTTTGGCCAAAATTTTGAATTTCCTTAGCAAAACTAAAAATGCAAATATCTCGTTAAATAAGCCCCGTAGAAGGAAAAGGGCGAAATTTTGTTATCACTAATTTCTGGCCAAAATTTAGCAAAACTTAAAATGCAAATATCTCGTTAAATAAGCCCCGTAGAAGGAAAATGGCGAAATTTTGTTATCACTAATTTTTGGCCAAAATTTTGAATTTCCTTAGCAAAACTTAAAATGTAAATATCTCGTTAAATAAGCCCCGTAGAAGGAAAATGGCGAAATTTTGTTATCACTAATTTCTGGCCAAAATTTAGCAAAACTTAAAATGCAAATATCTCGTTAAATAAGCCCCGTAAAAGGAAAAGGGCGAAATTTTGTTATCGCAAATTTTTGGCCATAATTTAGCAAAACTTAAAATGCAAATATCTCGTTAAATAAGCCCCGTAGAAGGAAAAGGGCGAAATTTTGTTATCACTAATTTGTGGCCAAAATTTAGCAAAACTTAAAATGCAAATATCTCGTTAAATAAGCCCCGTAGAAGGAAAAGGGCGAAATTTTGTTATCACTAATTTGTGGCCAAAATTTAGCAAATCTTAAAATGCAAATATCTCGTTAAATAAGCCCCGTAGAAGGAAAAGGGCGAAATTTTGTTATCACAAATTTTTGGCCAAAATTTTGAATTTCCTTAGCAAAACTAAAAATGCAAATATCTCGTTAAATAAGCCCCGTAGAAGGAAAAGGGCGAAATTTTGTTATCACTAATTTCTGGCCAAAATTTAGCAAAACTTAAAATGCAAATATCTCGTTAAATAAGCCCCGTAGAAGGAAAATGGCGAAATTTTGTTATCACTAATTTTTGGCCAAAATTTTGAATTTCCTTAGCAAAACTCAAAATGCAAATATCTCGTTAAATAAGCCCCGTAGAAGGAAAAGGGCGAAATTTTGTTATCACTAATTTGTGGCCAAAATTTAGCAAATCTTAAAATGCAAATATCTCGTTAAATAAGCCCCGTAGAAGGAAAAGGGCGAAATTTTGTTATCACAAATTTTTGGCCAAAATTTTGAATTTCCTTAGCAAAATTTAAAATGCAAATATCTCGTTAAATAAGCGCCGTAGAAGAAAAAGGGCGAAATTTTGTTATCACTAATTTGTGGCCAAAATTTAGCAAAACTTAAAATGTAAATATCTCGTTAAATAAGCCCCGTAGAAGGAAAAGGGCGAAATTTGGTATCACTAATTTGTGGCCAAAATTTAGCAAAACTCGTTAAATAAGCGCCGTAAAAGGAAAAGGGCGAAAATTTGTTATCACTAGTTTGTGGCCAAATTTTAGCAAAACTTAAAATGCAAATATCTCGTTAAATAAGCGCCGTAGAAGGAAAAGGGCGAAATTTTGTTATCACTAATTTGTGGCCAAAATTTAGCAAAACTTAAAATGCAAATATCTCGTTAAATAAGCCCCGTAGAAGGAAAAGGGCGAAATTTTGTTATCACTAATTTTTGGCCAAAATTTTGAATTTCCTTAGCAAAACTTAAAATGCAAATATCTCGTTAAATAAGCCCCGTAGAAGGAAAAGGGCGAAATTTTGTTATCATTAATTTTTGGCCAAAATTTAGCAAAACTTAAAATGCAAATATCTCGTTAAATAAGCCCCGTAGAAGGAAAAGGGCGAAATTTTATTATCACTAATTTGTGGCCAAAATTTAGCAAAACTTAAAATGCAAATATCTCGTTAAATAAGCCCCGTAGAAGGAAAAGGGCGAAATTTTTTTTTACTAATTTTTGGCCAAAATTTTGAATTTACTTAGCAAAATTTAAAATGCAAATATCTCGTTAAATAAGCGCCGTAGAAGAAAAAGGGCGAAATTTTGTTATCACTAATTTGTGGCCAAAATTTAGCAAAACTTAAAATATCTCGTTAAATAAGCCCCGTAGAAGGAAAAGGGCGAAATTTTGTTATCACTAATTTGTGGCCAAAATTTAGCAAAACTCGTTAAATAAGCGCCGAAGAAGGAAAAGGGCGAAATTTTGTTATCACTAGTTTGTGGCCAAAATTTAGCAAAACTTAAAATGCAAATATCTCGTTAAATAAGCGCCGTAGAAGGAAAAGGGCGAAATTTTGTTATCACTAATTTGTGGCCAAAATTTAGCAAAACTTAAAATGCAAATATCTCGTTAAATAAGCCCCGTAGAAGGAAAAGGGCGAAATTTTGTTATCACTAATTTTTGGCCAAAATTTTGAATTTCCTTAGCAAAACTTAAAATGTAAATATCTCGTTAAATAAGCCCCGTAGAAGGAAAAGGGCGAAATTTTGTTATCACTAATTTTTGGCCAAAATTTTGAATTTCCTTAGCAAAACTTAAAATGCAAATATCTCGTTAAATAAGCCCCGTAGAAGGAAAAGGGCGAAATTTTGTTATCACTAATTTGTGGCCAAAATTTAGCAAAACTTAAAATGCAAATATCTCGTTAAATAAGCCCCGTAGAAGGAAAAGGGCGAAATTTTGTTTTCACTAATTTTTGGCCAAAATTTTGAATTTCCTTAGCAAAACTCAAAATGCAAATATCTCGTTAAATAAGCCCCGTAGAAGGAAAAGGGCGAAATTTTGTTATCACTAATTTGTGGCCAAAATTTAGCAAAACTTAAAATGCAAATATCTCGTTAAATAAGCCCCGTAGAAGGAAAAGGGCGAAATTTTGTTATCACTAATTTTTGGCCAAAATTTTGAATTTCCTTAGCAAAACTCAAAATGCAAATATCTCGTTAAATAAGCCCCGTAGAAGGAAAAGGGCGAAATTTTGCAAAACTTAAAATGCAAATATCTCGTTAAATAAGCCCCGTAGAAGGAAAAGGGCGAAATTTTATT
The DNA here is from genome assembly GCA_963930755.1 of Eudasyphora cyanicolor. Classification (NCBI taxonomy): domain Eukaryota; kingdom Metazoa; phylum Arthropoda; class Insecta; order Diptera; family Muscidae; genus Eudasyphora; species Eudasyphora cyanicolor. The sequence continues at coordinate 22,985 of CAWVNW010000004.1, forward strand.
ATCACTAATTTCTGGCCAAAATTTAGCAAAAACTTAAAATGCAAATATCTCGTTAAATAAGCCCCGTAGAAGGAAAAGGGCGAAATTTTGTTATCACTAATTTGTGGCCAAAATTTAGCAAAACTTAAAATGCAAATATCTCGTTAAATAAGCCCCGTAGAAGGAAAAGGGCGAAATTTTGTTATCACTAATTTTTGGCCAACATTTTGAATTTCCTTAGCAAAACTTAAAATGCAAATATCTCGTTAAATAAGCCCCGTAGAAGGAAAAGGGCGAAATTTTATTATCACTAATTTCTGGCCAAAATTTAGCAAAACTTAAAATGCAAATATCTCGTTAAATAAGCCCCGTAGAAGGAAAAGGGCGAAATTTTGTTATCACTAATTTGTGGCCAAAATTTAGCAAAACTTAAAATGCAAATATCTCGTTAAATAAGCCCCGTAGAAGGAAAAGGGCGAAATTTTGTTATCACTAATTTTTGGCCAAAATTTTGAATTTCCTTAGCAAAACTCAAAATGCAAATATCTCGTTAAATAAGCCCCGTAGAAGGAAAAGGGCGAAATTTTGTTATCACTAATTTGTGGCCAAAATTTAGCAAAACTTAAAATGCAAATATCTCGTTAAATAAGCCCCGTAGAAGGAAAAGGGCGAAATTTTGTTATCACTAATTTTTGGCCAAAATTTTGAATTTCCTTAGCAAAACTTAAAATGCAAATATCTCGTTAAATAAGCCCCGTAGAAGGAAAAGGGCGAAATTTTGTTATCACTAATTTTTGGCCAAAATTTTGAATTTTCTTTGCAAAACTTAAAATGCAAATATCTTGTTAAATAAACCCCGTAGAAGGAAAAGGGCGCAATTTTGTTATCACTAATTTGTGGCCAAAATTTAGCAAAACTTAAAATGCAAATATCTCGTTAAATAAGCCCCGTAGAAGGAAAAGGGCGAAATTTTGTTATCACTAATTTTTGGCCAAAATTTTGAATTTCCTTAGCAAAACTTAAAATGCAAATATCTCGTTAAATAAGCCCCGTAGAAGGAAAAGGGCGAAATTTTGTTATCACTAATTTTTGGCCAAAATTTTGAATTTCCTTAGCAAAACTTAAAATGCAAATATCTCGTTAAATAAGCCCCGTAGAAGGAAAAGGGCGAAATTTTATTATCACTAATTTGTGGCCAAAATTTAGCAAAACTTAAAATGCAAATATCTCGTTAAATAAGCCCCGTAGAAGGAAAAGGGCGAAATTTTGTTATCACTAATTTTTGGCCAACATTTTGAATTTCCTTAGCAAAATTTAAAATGCAAATATCTCGTTAAATAAGCGCCGTAGAAGAAAAAGGGCGAAATTTTGTTATCACTAATTTGTGGCCAAAATTTAGCAAAACTTAAAATGTAAATATCTCGTTAAATAAGCCCCGTAGAAGGAAAAGGGCGAAATTTTGTTATCACTAATTTCTGGCCAAAATTTAGCAAAACTTAAAATGCAAATATCTCGTTAAGTAAGCCCCGTAGAAGGAAAAGGGCGAAATTTTGTTATCACTAATTTTTGGCCAAAATTTTGAATTTCCTTAGCAAAACTTAAAATGCAAATATCTCGTTAAATAAGCCCCGTAGAAGGAAAAGGGCGAAATTTTGTTATCACTAATTTCTGGCCAAAATTTAGCAAAACTTAAAATGCAAATATCTCGTTAAATAAGCCTAGTAGAAGGAAAAGGGCGAAATTTTGTTATCGCAAATTTTTGGCCATAATTTAGCAAAACTTAAAATGCAAATATCTCGTTAAATAAGCCCCGTAGAAGGAAAAGGGCGAAATTTTGTTATCACTAATTTGTGGCCAAAATTTAGCAAAACTTAAAATGCAAATATCTCGTTAAAAAAGCCCCGTAGAAGGAAAAGGGCGAAATTTTGTTATCACTAATTTTTGGCCAAAATTTTGAATTTCCTTAGCAAAACTCAAAATGCAAATATCTCGTTAAATAAGCCCCGTAGAAGGAAAAGGGCGAAATTTTGTTATCACTAATTTGTGGCCAAAATTTAGCAAAACTTAAAATGCAAATATCTCGTTAAATAAGCCCCGTAGAAGGAAAAGGGCGAAATTTTGTTATCACTAATTTTTGGCCAAAATTTTGAATTTCCTTAGCAAAACTTAAAATGCAAATACCTCGTTAAATAAGCCCCGTAGAAGGAAAAGGGCGAAATTTTGTTATCACTAATTTTTGGCCAAAATTTTGAATTTTCTTAGCAAAACTTAAAATGCAAATATCTTGTTAAATAAACCCCGTAGAAGGAAAAGGGCGAAATTTTGTTATCACTAATTTGTGGCCAAAATTTAGCAAAACTTAAAATGCAAATATCTCGTTAAATAAGCCCCGTAGAAGGAAAAGGGCGAAATTTTGTTATCACTAATTTTTGGCCAAAATTTTGAATTTCCTTAGCAAAACTTAAAATGCAAATATCTCGTTAAATAAGCCCCGTAGAAGGAAAAGGGCGAAATTTTGTTATCACTAATTTTTGGCCAAAATTTTGAATTTCCTTAGCAAAACTTAAAATGCAAATATCTCGTTAAATAAGCCCCGTAGAAGGAAAAGGGCGAAATTTTATTATCACTAATTTGTGGCCAAAATTTAGCAAAACTTAAAATGCAAATATCTCGTTAAATAAGCCCCGTAGAAGGAAAAGGGCGAAATTTTGTTATCACTAATTTTTGGCCAAAATTTTGAATTTCCTTAGCAAAATTTAAAATGCAAATATCTCGTTAAATAAGCGCCGTAGAAGAAAAAGGGCGAAATTTTGTTATCACTAATTTGTGGCCAAAATTTAGCAAAACTTAAAATGCAAATATCTCGTTAAATAAGCCCCGTAGAAGGAAAAGGGCGAAATTTTGTTATCACTAATTTTTGGCCAAAATTTTGAATTTCCTTAGCAAAACTCAAAATGCAAATATCTCGTTAAATAAGCCCCGTAGAAGGAAAAGGGCGAAATTTTGTTATCACTAATTTCTGGCCAAAATTTAGCAAAACTTAAAATGCAAATATCTCGTTAAATAAGCCCCGTAGAAGGAAAAGGGCGAAATTTTGTTATCACTAATTTTTGGCCAAAATTTTGAATTTCCTTAGCAAAACTTAAAATGCAAATATCTCGTTAAATAAGCCCCGTAGAAGGAAAAGGGCGAAATTTTGTTATCACTAATTTCTGGCCAAAATTTAGCAAAACTTAAAATGCAAATATCTCGTTAAATAAGCCCCGTAGAAGGAAAAGGGCGAAATTTTGTTATCGCAAATTTTTGGCCATAATTTAGCAAAATTTAAAATGCAAATATCTCGTTAAATAAGCCCCGTAGAAGGAAAAGGGCGAAATTTTGTTATCACTAATTTGTGGCCAAAATTTAGCAAAACTTAAAATGCAAATATCTCGTTAAATAAGCCCCGTAGAAGGAAAAGGGCGAAATTTTGTTATCACTAATTTTTGGCCAAAATTTTGAATTTCCTTAGCAAAACTCAAAATGCAAATATCTCGTTAAATAAGCCCCGTAGAAGGAAAAGAGCGAAATTTTGTTATCACTAATTTGTGGCCAAAATTTAGCAAAACTTAAAATGCAAATATCTCGTTAAATAAGCCCCGTAGAAGGAAAAGGGCGAAATTTTGTTATCACTAATTTTTGGCCAAAATTTTGAATTTCCTTAGCAAAACTTAAAATGCAAATATCTCGTTAAATAAGCCCCGTAGAAGGAAAAGGGCGAAATTTTGTTATCACTAATTTTTGGCCAAAATTTTGAATTTTCTTAGCAAAACTTAAAATGCAAATATCTTGTTAAATAAACCCCGTAGAAGGAAAAGGGCGAAATTTTGTTATCACTAATTTGTGGCCAAAATTTAGCAAAACTTAAAATGCAAATATCTCGTTAAATAAGCCCCGTAGAAGGAAAAGGGCGAAATTTTGTTATCACTAATTTTTGGCCAAAATTTTGAATTTCCTTAGCAAAACTTAAAATGCAAATATCTCGTTAAATAAGCCCCGTAGAAGGAAAAGGGCGAAATTTTGTTATCACTAATTTTTGGCCAAAATTTTGAATTTCCTTAGCAAAACTTAAAATGCAAATATCTCGTTAAATAAGCCCCGTAGAAGGAAAAGGGCGAAATTTTATTATCACTAATTTGTGGCCAAAATTTAGCAAAACTTAAAATGCAAATATCTCGTTAAATAAGCCCCGTAGAAGGAAAAGGGCGAAATTTTGTTATCACTAATTTTTGGCCAAAATTTTGAATTTCCTTAGCAAAATTTAAAATGCAAATATCTCGTTAAATAAGCGCCGTAGAAGAAAAAGGGCGAAATTTTGTTATCACTAATTTGTGGCCAAAATTTAGCAAAACTTAAAATGTAAATATCTCGTTAAATAAGCCCCGTAGAAGGAAAAGGGCGAAATTTTGTTATCACTAATTTGTGGCCAAAATTTAGCAAAACTCGTTAAATAAGCGCCGTAAAAGGAAAAGGGCGAAATTTTGTTATCACTAATTTGTGGCCAAAATTTAGCAAAACTTAAAATGCAAATATCTCGTTAAATAAGCCCCGTAGAAGGAAAAGGGCGAAATTTTGTTATCACTAATTTTTGGCCAAAATTTTGAATTTCCTTAGCAAAACTTAAAATGCAAATATCTCGTTAAATAAGCCCCGTAGAAGGAAAAGGGCGAAATTTTGTTATCACTAATTTTTGGCCAAAATTTTGAATTTCCTTAGCAAAACTTAAAATGCAAATATCTCGTTAAATAAGCCCCGTAGAAGGAAAAGGGCGAAATTTTGTTATCACTAATTTTTGGCCAAAATTTTGAATTTCCTTAGCAAAACTTAAAATGCAAATATCTCGTTAAATAAGCCCCGTAGAAGGAAAAGGGCGAAATTTTGTTATCACTAATTTGTGGCCAAAATTTAGCAAAACTTAAAATGCAAATATCTCGTTAAATAAGCCCCGTAGAAGGAAAAGGGCGAAATTTTGTTTTCACTAATTTTTGGCCAAAATTTTGAATTTCCTTAGCAAAACTCAAAATGCAAATATCTCGTTAAATAAGCCCCGTAGAAGGAAAAGGCCGAAATTTTGTTATCACTAATTTGTGGCCAAAATTTAGCAAAACTTAAAATGCAAATATCTCGTTAAATAAGCCCCGTAGAAGGAAAAGGGCGAAATTTTGTTATCACTAATTTTTGGCCAAAATTTTGAATTTCCTTAGCAAAACTCAAAATGCAAATATCTCGTTAAATAAGCCCCGTAGAAGGAAAAGGGCGAAATTTTGTTATCACTAATTTGTGGCCAAAATTTAGCAAAACTTAAAATGCAAATATCTCGTTAAATAAGCCCCGTAGAAGGAAAAGGGCGAAATTTTGTTATCACTAATTTTTTGCCAAAATTTTGAATTTCCTTAGCAAAACTTAAAATGCAAATATCTCGTTAAATAAGCCCCGTAGAAGGAAAAGGGCGAAATTTTATTATCACTAATTTGTGGCCAAAATTTAGCAAAACTTAAAATGCAAATATCTCGTTAAATAAGCCCCGTAGAAGGAAAAGGGCGAAATTTTGTTATCACTAATTTTTGGCCAAAATTTTGAATTTCCTTAGCAAAATTTAAAATGCAAATATCTCGTTAAATAAGCGCCGTAGAAGAAAAAGGGCGAAATTTTGTTATCACTAATTTGTGGCCAAAATTTAGCAAAACTTAAAATGTAAATATCTCGTTAAATAAGCCCCGTAGAAGGAAAAGGGCGAAATTTTGTTATCACTAATTTGTGGCCAAAATTTAGCAAAACTCGTTAAATAAGCGCCGTAAAAGGAAAAGGGCGAAAATTTGTTATCACTAGTTTGTGGCCAAAATTTAGCAAAACTTAAAATGCAAATATCTCGTTAAATAAGCGCCGTAGAAGGAAAAGGGCGAAATTTTGTTATCACTAATTTGTGGCCAAAATTTAGCAAAACTTAAAATGCAAATATCTCGTTAAATAAGCCCCGTAGAAGGAAAAGGGCGAAATTTTGTTATCACTAATTTTTGGCCAAAATTTTGAATTTCCTTAGCAAAACTTAAAATGCAAATATCTCGTTAAATAAGCCCCGTAGAAGGAAAAGGGCGAAATTTTGTTATCATTAATTTTTGGCCAAAATTTAGCAACACTTAAAATGCAAATATCTCGTTAAATAAGCCCCGTAGAAGGAAAAGGGCGAAATTTTATTATCACTAATTCGTGGCCAAAATTTAGCAAAACTTAAAATGCAAATATCTCGTTAAATAAGCCCCGTAGAAGGAAAAGGGCGAAATTTTTTTATCACTAATTTTTGGCCAAAATTTTGAATTTACTTAGCAAAATTTAAAATGCAAATATCTCGTTAAATAAGCGCCGTAGAAGAAAAAGGTCGAAATTTTGTTATCACTAATTTGTGGCCAAAATTTAGCAAAACTTAAAATGTAAATATCTCGTTAAATAAGCCCCGTAGAAGGAAAAGGGCGAAATTTTGTTATCACTAATTTGTGGCCAAAATTTAGCAAAACTCGTTAAATAAGCGCCGTAGAAGGAAAAGGGCGAAATTTTGTTATCACTAGTTTGTGGCCAAAATTTAGCAAAACTTAAAATGCAAATATCTCGTTAAATAAGCCCCGTAGAAGGAAAAGGGCGAAATTTTGTTATCACTAATTTTTGGCCAAAATTTTGAATTTCCTTAGCAAAACTTAAAATGCAAATATCTCGTTAAATAAGCCCCGTAGAAGGAAAAGGGCGAAATTTTGTTATCACTAATTTTTGGCCAAAATTTTGAATTTCCTTAGCAAAACTTAAAATGCAAATATCTCGTTAAATAAGCCCCGTAGAAGGAAAAGGGCGAAATTTTGTTATCACTAATTTGTGGCCAAAATTTAGCAAAACCTAAAATGCAAATATCTCGTTAAATAAGCCCCGTAGAAGGAAAAGGGCGAAATTTTGTTTTCACTAATTTCTGGCCAAAATTTAGCAAAACTTAAAATGCAAATATCTCGTTAAATAAGCCCCGTAGAAGGAAAAGGGCGAAATTTTGTTATCACTAATTTTTGGCCAACATTTTGAATTTCCTTAGCAAAACTTAAAATGCAAATATCTCGTTAAATAAGCCCCGTAGAAGGAAAAGGGCGAAATTTTGTTATCACTAATTTTTGGCCAAAATTTTGAATTTCCTTAGCAAAACTTAAAATGCAAATATCTAGTTAAATAAGCCCCGTAGAAGGAAAAGGGCGAAATTTTGTTATCACTAATTTTTGGCCAAAATTTAGCAAAACTCGTTAAATAAGCGCCGTAAAAGGAAAAGGGCGAAAATTTGTTATCACTAGTTTGTTGCCAAAATTTAGCAAAACTTAAAATGCAAATATCTCGTTAAATAAGCGCCGTAGAAGGAAAAGGGCGAAATTTTGTTATCACTAATTTGTGGCCAAAATTTAGCAAAACTTAAAATGCAAATATCTCGTTAAATAAGCCCCGTAGAAGGAAAAGGGCGAAATTTTGTTATCACTAATTTTTGGCCAAAATTTTGAATTTCCTTAGCAAAACTTAAAATGCAAATATCTCGTTAAATAAGCCGCATAGAAGAAAAAGGGCGAACATTTTTTATCACTAATTTTTGGCCAAAATTTAGGAAAATTTAAAATGCCAATATCTCGTTAAATAAGCCCCGTAGAAGGAAAAGGGCGAAATTTTGTTATCACTAATTTTTGGCCAAAATTTTGAATTTCCTTAGCAAAACTTAAAATGCAAATATCTCGTTAAATAAGCCGCGTAGAAGGAAAAGGGAGAACATTTTTTATCACTAATTTTTGGCCAAAATTTAGGAAAATTTTAAATGCAAATATCTCGTTAAATAAGCCCCGTAGAAGGAAAAGGGCGAAATTTTGTTATCACTAATTTTTGGCCAAAATTTAGCAAAACTTAAAATGCAAATATCTCGTTAAATAAGCCCCGTAGAAGGAAAAGGGCGAAATTTTGTTATCATTAATTTTTGGCCAAAATTTAGCAAAACTTAAAATGCAAATATCTCGTTAAATAAGCCCCGTAGAAGGAAAAGGGCGAAATTTTTTTATCACTAATTTTTGGCCAAAATTTTGAATTTACTTAGCAAAATTTAAAATGCAAATATCTCGTTAAATAAGCGCCGTAGAAGAAAAAGGGCGAAATTTTGTTATCACTAATTTGTGGCCAAAATTTAGCAAAACTTAAAATGTAAATATCTCGTTAAATAAGCCCCGTAGAAGGAAAAGGGCGAAATTTTGTTATCACTAATTTGTGGCCAAAATTTAGCAAAACTCGTTAAATAAGCGCCGTAGAAGGAAAAGGGCGAAATTTTGTTATCACTAGTTTGTGGCCAAAATTTAGCAAAACTTAAAATGCAAATACCTCGTTAAATAAGCGCCGTAGAAGGAAAAGGGCGAAATTTTGTTATCACTAATTTGTGGCCAAAATTTAGCAAAACTTAAAATGCAAATATCTCGTTAAATAAGCCCCGTAGAAGGAAAAGGGCGAAATTTTGTTATCACAAATTTTTGGCCAAAATTTTGAATTTCCTTAGCAAAACTTAAAATGCAAATATCTCGTTAAATAAGCCCCGTAGAAGGAAAAGGGCGAAATTTTGTTATCACTAATTTTTGGCCAAAATTTTGAATTTCCTTAGCAAAACTTAAAATGCAAATATCTCGTTAAATAAGCCCCGTAGAAGGAAAAGGGCGAAATTTTATTATCACTAATTTGTGGCCAAAATTTAGCAAAACTTAAAATGCAAATATCTCGTTAAATAAGCCCCGTAGAAGGAAAAGGGCGAAATTTTTTTATCACTAATTTTTGGCCAAAATTTTGAATTTACTTAGCAAAATTTAAAATGCAAATATCTCGTTAAATAAGCGCCGTAGAAGAAAAAGGGCGAAATTTTGTTATCACTAATTTGTGGCCAAAATTTAGCAAAACTTAAAATGTAAATATCTCGTTAAATAAGCCCCGTAGAAGGAAAAGGGCGAAATTTTGTTATCACTAATTTGTGGCCAAAATTTAGCAAAACTCGTTAAATAAGCGCCGTAGAAGGAAAAGGGCGAAATTTTGTTATCACTAGTTTGTGGCCAAAATTTAGCAAAACTTAAAATGCAAATACCTCGTTAAATAAGCGCCGTAGAAGGAAAAGGGCGAAATTTTGTTATCACTAATTTGTGGCCAAAATTTAGCAAAACTTAAAATGCAAATATCTCGTTAAATAAGCCCCGTAGAAGGAAAAGGGCGAAATTTTGTTATCACAAATTTTTGGCCAAAATTTTGAATTTCCTTAGCAAAACTTAAAATGCAAATATCTCGTTAAATAAGCCCCGTAGAAGGAAAAGGGCGAAATTTTGTTATCACTAATTTTTGGCCAAAATTTTGAATTTCCTTAGCAAAACTTAAAATGCAAATATCTCGTTAAATAAGCCCCGTAGAAGGAAAAGGGCGAAATTTTGTTATCACTAATTTGTGGCCAAAATTTAGCAAAACTTAAAATGCAAATATCTCGTTAAATAAGCCCCGTAGAAGGAAAAGGGCGAAATTTTGTTATCACTAATTTTTGGCCAAAATTTTGAATTTCCTTAGCAAAACTTAAAATGCAAATATCTCGTTAAATAAGCCCCGTAGAAGGAAAAGGGCGAAATTTTGTTATCACTAATTTTTGGCCAAAATTTTGAATTTTCTTAGCAAAACTTAAAATGCAAATATCTTGTTAAATAAACCCCGTAGAAGGAAAAGGGCGAAATTTTGTTATCACTAATTTGTGGCCAAAATTTAGCAAAACCTAAAATGCAAATATCTCGTTAAATAAGCCCCGTAGAAGGAAAAGGGCGAAATTTTGTTATCACTAATTTTTGGCCAAAATTTTGAATTTCCTTAGCAAAACTTAAAATGCAAATATCTCGTTAAATAAGCCCCGTAGAAGGAAAAGGGCGAAATTTTGTTATCACTAATTTTTGGCCAAAATTTTGAATTTCCTTAGCAAAACTTAAAATGCAAATATCTCGTTAAATAAGCCCCGTAGAAGGAAAAGAGCGAAATTTTATTATCACTAATTTGTGGCCAAAATTTAGCAAAACTTAAAATGCAAATATCTCGTTAAATAAGCCCCGTAGAAGGAAAAGGGCGAAATTTTGTTATCACTAATTTTTGGCCAACATTTTGAATTTCCTTAGCAAAATTTAAAATGCAAATATCTCGTTAAATAAGCGCCGTAGAAGAAAAAGGGCGAAATTTTGTTATCACTAATTTGTGGCCAAAATTTAGCAAAACTTAAAATGTAAATATCTCGTTAAATAAGCCCCGTAGAAGGAAAAGGGCGAAATTTTGTTATCACTAATTTCTGGCCAAAATTTAGCAAAACCTAAAATGCAAATATCTCGTTAAATAAGCCCCGTAGAAGGAAAAGGGCGAAATTTTGTTATCACTAATTTTTGGCCAAAATTTTGAATTTCCTTAGCAAAACTTAAAATGCAAATATCTCGTTAAATAAGCCCCGTAGAAGGAAAAGGGCGAAATTTTGTTATCACTAATTTCTGGCCAAAATTTAGCAAAACTTAAAATGCAAATATCTCGTTAAATAAGCCTCGTAGAAGGAAAAGGGCGAAATTTTGTTATCACAAATTTTTGGCCATAATTTAGCAAAACTTAAAATGCAAATATCTCGTTAAATAAGCCCCGTAGAAGGAAAAGGGCGAAATTTTGTTATCACTAATTTGTGGCCAAAATTTAGCAAAACTTAAAATGCAAATATCTCGTTAAATAAGCCCCGTAGAAGGAAAAGGGCGAAATTTTGTTATCACTAATTTTTGGCCAAAATTTTGAATTTCCTTAGCAAAACTCAAAATGCAAATATCTCGTTAAATAAGCCCCGTAGAAGGAAAAGGGCGAAATTTTGTTATCACTAATTTGTGTCCAAAATTTAGCAAAACTTAAAATGCAAATATCTCGTTAAATAAGCACCGTAGAAGGAAAAGGGCGAAATTTTGTTATCACTAATTTTTGGCCAAAATTTTGAATTTCCTTAGCAAAACTTAAAATGCAAATATCTCGTTAAATAAGCCCCGTAGAAGGAAAAGGGCGAAATTTTGTTATCATTAATTTTTGGCCAAAATTTAGCAAAACTTAAAATGCAAATATCTCGTTAAATAAGCCCCGTAGAAGGAAAAGGGCGAAATTTTATTATCACTAATTTGTGGCCAAAATTTAGCAAAACTTAAAATGCAAATATCTCGTTAAATAAGCCCCGTAGAAGGAAAAGGGCGAAATTTTTTTATCACTAATTTTTGGCCAAAATTTTGAATTTCCTTAGCAAAACTTAAAATGCAAATATCTCGTTAAATAAGCCCCGTAGAAGGAAAAGGGCGAAATTTTGTTATCACTAATTTTTGGCCAAAATTTTGAATTTCCTTAGCAAAACTTAAAATGCAAATATCTCGTTAAATAAGCCCCGTAGAAGGAAAAGGGCGAAATTTTGTTATCACTAATTTGTGGCCAAAATTTAGCAAAACTTAAAATGCAAATATCTCGTTAAATAAGCCCCGTAGAAGGAAAAGGGCGAAATTTTGTTATCACTAATTTTTGGCCAAAATTTTGAATTTCCTTAGCAAAATTCAAAATGCAAATATCTCGTTAAATAAGCCCCGTAGAAGGAAAAGGGCGAAAATTTGTTATCACTAATTTTTGGCCAAAATTTAGAATTTCCTTAGCAAAACTTAAAATGCAAATATCTCGTTAAATAAGCACCGTAGAAGGAAAAGGGCGAAATTTTGTTATCACTAATTTTTGGCCAAAATTTTGAATTTCCTTAGCAAAACTTAAAATGCAAATATCTCGTTAAATAAGCCCCGTAGAAGGAAAAGGGCGAAATTTTGTTATCATTAATTTTTGGCCAAAATTTAGCAAAACTTAAAATGCAAATATCTCGTTAAATAAGCCCCGTAGAAGGAAAAGGGCGAAATTTTATTATCACTAATTTGTGGCCAAAATTTAGCAAAACTTAAAATGCAAATATCTCGTTAAATAAGCCCCGTAGAAGGAAAAGGGCAAAATTTTTTTATCACTAATTTTTGGCCAAAATTTTGAATTTACTTAGCAAAATTTAAAATGCAAATATCTCGTTAAATAAGCGCCGTAGAAGAAAAAGGGCGAAATTTTGTTATCACTAATTTGTGGCCAAAATTTAGCAAAACTTAAAATGTAAATATCTCGTTAAATAAGCCCCGTAGAAGGAAAAGGGCGAAATTTTGTTATCACTAATTTGTGGCCAAAATTTAGCAAAACTCGTTAAATAAGCGCCGTAGAAGGAAAAGGGCGAAATTTTGTTATCACTAGTTTGTGGCCAAAATTTAGCAAAACTTAAAATGCAAATATCTCGTTAAATAAGCGCCGTAGAAGGAAAAGGGCGAAATTTTGTTATCACTAATTTGTGGCCAAAATTTAGCAAAACTTAAAATGCAAATATCTCGTTAAATAAGCCCCGTAGAAGGAAAAGGGCGAAATTTTGTTATCACTAATTTTTGCCAAAATTTTGAATTTCCTTAGCAAAACTTAAAATGCAAATATCTCGTTAAATAAGCCCCGTAGAAGGAAAAGGGCGAAATTTTGTTATCACTAATTTTTGGCCAAAATTTTGAATTTCCTTAGCAAAACTTAAAATGCAAATATCTCGTTAAATAAGCCCCGTAGAAGGAAAAGGGCGAAATTTTGTTATCACTAATTTGTGGCCAAAATTTAGCAAAACTTAAAATGCAAATATCTCGTTAAATAAGCCCCGTAGAAGGAAAAGGGCGAAATTTTGTTATCACTAATTTTTGGCCAAAATTTTGAATTTCCTTAGCAAAATTCAAAATGCAAATATCTCGTTAAATAAGCCCCGTAGAAGGAAAAGGGCGAAAATTTGTTATCACTAATTTTTGGCCAAAATTTAGAATTTCCTTAGCAAAACTTAAAATGCAAATATCTCGTTAAATAAGCCCCGTAGAAGGAAAAGGGCGAAATTTTGTTATCACTAATTTGTGGCCAAAATTTTGAATTTCCTTAGCAAAACTTAAAATGCAAATATCTCGTTAAATAAGCCCTGTAGAAGGAAAAGGGCGAAATTTTGTTATCACTAATTTGTGGCCAACATTTTGAATTTCCTTAGCAAAACTTAAAATGCAAATATCTCGTTAAATAAGCCGCGTAGAAGGAAAAGGGCGAAATTTTGTTATCACTAATTTTTGGCCAACATTTTGAATTTCCTTACCAAAACTTAAAATGCAAATATCTCGTTAAATAAGCCCCGTAGAAGGAAAAGGGCGAAATTTTGTTATCACTAATTTTTGGCCAAAATTTTGAATTTCCTTAGCAAAACTTAAAATGCAAATATCTCGTTAAATAAGCCCCGTAGAAGGAAAAGGGCGAAATTTTGTTATCACTAATTTTTGGCCAAAGTTTAGCAAAACTTAAAATGCAAATATCTCGTTAAATAAGCCCCGTAGAAGGAAAAGGGCGAAATTTTGTTATCACTAATTTTTGGCCAAAGTTTAGCAAAACTTAAAATGCAAATATCTCGTTAAATAAGCCCCGTAGAAGGAAAAGGGCGAAATTTCGTTATCACTAATTTTTGTGCAAAATTTTGAATTTCCGTAGCAAAACTTAAAATGCAAATATCTCGTTAAGTAAGCCCCGTAGAAGGAAAAGGGCGAAATTTCGTTATCACTAATTTTTGGCCAAAATTTTGAATTTCCTTAGCAAAACTTAAAATGCAAATATCTCGTTAAATAAGCCCCGTATAAGGAAAAGGGCGAAATTTTGTTATCACTAATTTGTGGCCAAAATTAAGCAAAACTTAAAATGCAAATATCTCGTTAAATAAGCCCCGTAGAAGGAAAAGGGCGAAATTTTGTTATCACTAATTTTTGGCCAAAATTTTTAATTTGAAAACTTAAAATGCAAATATCTAGTTAAATAAGCCCCGTAGAAGGAAAAGGGCGAAATTTTGTTATCACTAATTTGTGGCCAAAATTAAGCAAAACTTAAAATGCAAATATCTCGTTAAATAAGCCCCGTAGAAGAAAAAGGGCGAAATTTTGTTATCACTAATTTGTGTCCAAAATTAAGTAAAACTTAAAATGCAAATATCTCGTTAAATAAGCCCCGTAGAAGGAAAAGGGCGACATTTTGTTATCACTAAATTGTATCCAAAATTAGGCAAAACTTAATATGCAAATATCTCGTTAAATAAGCCCCGTAGAAGGAAAAGGGCGAAATTTCGTTATCACTAATTTTTGGCCAAAATTTTGAATTTCTCGTTAAATAAGACCCGTAGAAGGAAAAGGGCGAAATTTTGTTATCACTAATTTTTGGCCAAAATTTTGAATTTCCTTAGCAAAACCTAAAATGCAAATATCTCGTTAAATAAGCCCCGTAGAAGGAAAAGGGCGACATTTCGTTATCACTATTTTTTGGCCAAAGTTTAGCAAAACTTAAAATGCAAATATCTCGTTAAATAAGCCCCGTAGAAGGAAAAGGGGCGAAATTTCGTTATCACTAATTTTTGGCCAAAGTTTAGCAAAACTTAAAATGCAAATATCTCGTTAAATAAGCCCCGTAGAAGGAAAAGGGCGAAATTTTGTTATCACTAAATTGTATCCAAAATTAGGCAAAACTTAATATGCAAATATCTCGTTAAATAAGCCCCGTAGAAGGAAAAGGGCGAAATTTCGTTATCACTAATTTTTGGCCAAAATTTTGAATTTCCGTAGCAAAACTTAAAATGCAAATATCTCGTTAAATAAGCCCCGTAGAAGGAAAAGGGCGAAAAATTTGTTATCACTAATTTTTGGCCAAAATTTTGAATTTCCTTAGCAAAACTTAAAATGCAAATATCTCGTTAAATAAGCCCCGTAGAAGGAAAAGGGCGACATTTCGTTATCACTATTTTTTGGCCAAAGTTTAGCAAAACTTAAAATGCAAATATCTCGTTAAATAAGCCCCGTAGAAGGAAAAGGGCGAAATTTTGTTATCACTAATTTTTGGCCAAAATTTTGAATTTCCTTAGCAAAACTTAAAATGCAAATATCTCGTTAAATAAGACCCGTAGAAGGAAAAGGGCGAAATTTTGTTATCACTAATTTTTGGCCAAAACTTTGAATTTCCTTAGCAAAACCTAAAATGCAAATATCTCGTTAAATAAGCCCCGTAGAAGGAAAAGGGCGACATTTCGTTATCACTATTTTTTGGCCAAAGTTTAGCAAAACTTAAAATGCAAATATCTCGTTAAATAAGCCCCGTAGAAGGAAAAGGGGCGAAATTTCGTTATCACTAATTTTTGGCCAAAGTTTAGCAAAACTTAAAATGCAAATATCTCGTTAAATAAGCCCCGTAGAAGGAAAAGGGCGAAAATTTGTTATCACTAATTTTTGGCCAAAATTTTGAATTTCCTTAGCAAAACTTAAAATGCAAATATCTCGTTAAATAAGCCCCGTAGAAGGAAAAGGGCGACATTTCGTTATCACTATTTTTTGGCCAAAGTTTAGCAAAACTTAAAATGCAAATATCTCGTTAAATAAGCCCCGTAGAAGGAAAAGGGCGAAATTTCGTTATCACTAATTTTTGGCCAAAAATTTTGAATTTCCGTAGCAAAACTTAAAATGCAAATATCTCGTTAAATAAGCCCCGTAGAAGGAAAAGGGCGAAAATTTGTTATCACTAATTTTTGGCCAAAATTTTGAATTTCCTTAGCAAAACTTAAAATGCAAATATCTCGTTAAATAAGCCCCGTAGAAGGAAAAGGGCGACATTTCGTTATCACTATTTTTTGGCCAAAGTTTAGCAAAACTTAAAATGCAAATATCTCGTTAAATAAGCCCCGTAGAAGGAAAAGGGCGAAATTTTGTTATCACTATTTTTTGGCCAAAATTTTGAATTTCCTTAGCAAAACTTAAAATGCAAATATCTCGTTAAATAAGACCCGTAGAAGGAAAAGGGCGAAATTTTGTTATCACTAATTTTTGGCCAAAATTTTGAATTTCCTTAGCAAAACTTAAAATGCAAATATCTCGTTAAATAAGCCCCGTAGAAGGAAAAGGGCGACATTTCGTTATCACTATTTTTTGGCCAAAGTTTAGCAAAACTTAAAATGCAAATATCTCGTTAAATAAGCCCCGTAGAAGGAAAAGGGCGAAATTTCGTTATCACTAATTTTTGGCCAAAGTTTAGCAAAACTTAAAATGCAAATATCTCGTTAAATAAGCCCCGTAGAAGGAAAAGGGTGAAAATTTGTTATCACTAATTTTTGGCCAAAATTTTGAATTTCCTTAGCAAAACTTAAAATGCAAATATCTCGTTAAATAAGCCCCGTAGAAGAAAAAGGGCGACATTTCGTTATCACTATTTTTTGGCCAAAGTTTAGCAAAACTTAAAATGCAAATATCTCGTTAAATAAGCCCCGTAGAAGGAAAAGGGCGAAATTTTGTTATCACTAATTTTTGGCCAAAATTTTGAATTTCCTTAGCAAAACTTAAAATGCAAATATCTCGTTAAATAAGCCCCGTAGAAGGAAAAGGGCGAAATTTTGTTATCACTAATTTTTGGCCAAAGTTTAGCAAAACTTAAAATGCAAATATCTCGTTAAATAAGCCCCGAAGATATCTCGTTAAATAAGCCCCGTAGAAGGAAAAGGGCAAAATTTTGTTATCACTAATTTTTGGCCAAAGTTTAGCAAAACTTAAAATGCAAATATCTCGTTAAATAAGCCCCGTAGAAGGAAAAGGGCGAAATTTCGTTATCACTAATATTTGGGCAAAATTTTGAATTTCCGTAGCAAAACTTAAAATGCAAATATCTCGTTAAATAAGCCCCGTAGAAGGAAAAGGGCGAAATTTCGTTATCACTAATTTTTGGCCAAAATTTTGAATTTCCTTAGCAAAACTTAAAATGCAAATATCTCGTTAAATAAGCCCCGTAGAAGGAAAAGGGCGAAATTTTGTTATCACTAATTTGTGGCCAAAATTAAGCAAAACTTAAAATGCAAATATCTCGTTAAATAAGCCCCGTAGAAGGAAAAGGGCGAAATTTTGTTATCACTAATTTTTGGCCAAAATTTTGAATTTCCTTAGCAAAACTTAAAATGCAAATATCTCGTTAAATAAGCCCCGTAGAAGGAAAAGGGCGACATTTCGTTATCACTATTTTTTGGCCAAAGTTTAGCAAAACTTAAAATGCAAATATCTCGTTAAATAAGCCCCGTAGAAGGAAAAGGGCGAAATTTCTTTATCACTAATTTTTGGCCAAAGTTTAGCAAAACTTAAAATGCAAATATCTCGTTAAATAAGCCCCGTAGAAGGAAAAGGGCGAAAATTTGTTATCACTAATTTTTGGCCAAAATTTTGAATTTCCTTAGCAAAACTTAAAATGCAAATATCTTGTTAAATAAGCCCCGTAGAAGGAAAAGGGCGAAATTTTGTTATCACTAATTTTTGGCCAACATTTTGAATTTCCTTAGCAAAACTTAAAATGCAAATATCTCGTTAAATAAGCCCCGTAGAAGGAAAAGGGCGAAATTTTGTTATCACTAATTTTTGGCCAACATTTTGAATTTCCTTAGCAAAACTTAAAATGCAAATATCTCGTTAAATAAGCCCCGTAGAAGGAAAAGGGCGACATTTCGTTATCACTATTTTTTGGCCAAAGTTTAGCAAAACTTAAAATGCAAATATCTCGTTAAATAAGCCCCGTAGAAGGAAAAGGGCGAAATTTCTTTATCACTAATTTTTGGCCAAAGTTTAGCAAAACTTAAAATGCAAATATCTCGTTAAATAAGCCCCGTAGAAGGAAAAGGGCGAAATTTTGTTATCACTAATTTTTGACCAAAATTTTGAATTTCCTTAAAACTTAAAATGCAAATATCTCGTTAAATAAGCCCCGTAGAAGGAAAAGGGCGAAATTTTGTTATCACTAATTTTTGGCCAACATTTTGAATTTCCTTAGCAAAACTTAAAATGCAAATATCTCGTTAAATAAGCCCCGTAGAAGGAAAAGGGCGAAATTTTGTTATCACTAATTTGTGGCCAAAATTAAGCAAAACTTAAAATGCAAATATCTCGTTAAATAAGCCCCGTAGAAGGAAAAGGGCGAAATTTTGTTATCACTAATTTTTGGCCAAAGTTTAGCAAAACTTAAAATGCAAATATCTCGTTAAATAAGCCCCGTAGATATCTCGTTAAATAAGCCCCGTAGAAGGAAAAGGGCGAAATTTCGTTATCACTAATTTTTGGCCAAAATTTTGAATTTTCTTAGCAAAACTTAAAATGCAAATATCTCGTTAAATAAGCCCCGTAGAAGGAAAAGGGCGACATTTCGTTATCACTATTTTTTGGCCAAAGTTTAGCAAAACTTAAAATGCAAATATCTCGTTAAATAAGCCCCGTAGAAGAAAAAGGGCGAAATTTCGTTATCACTAATTTTTGGCCAAAATTTTGAATTTCCTTAGCAAAACTTAAAATGCAAATATCTCGTTAAATAAGCCCCGTAGAAGGAAAAGGGCGAAATTTTGTTATCACTAATTTGTGGCCAAAATTAAGCAAAACTTAAAATGCAAATATCTCGTTAAATAAGCCCCGTAGAAGGAAAAGGCCGAAATTTTGTTATCACTAATTTTTGGCCAAAATTTTGAATTTCCTTAGCAAAACTTAAAATGCAAATATCTCGTTAAATAAGCCCCGTAGAAGGAAAAGGGCGAAATTTTGTTATCACTAATTTGTGGCCAAAATTAAGCAAAACTTAAAATGCAAATATCTCGTTAAATAAGCCCCGTAGAAGGAAAAGGGCGAAATTTTGTTATCACTAATTTTTGGCCAAAATTTTGAATTTCCTTAGCAAAACTTAAAATGCAAATATCTCGTTAAATAAGCCCCGTAGAAGGAAAAGGGCGAAATTTTGTTATCACTAATTTGTGGCCAAAATTAAGCAAAACTTAAAATGCAAATATCTCGTTAAATAAGCCCCGTAGAAGGAAAAGGGCGAAATTTTGTTATCACTAATTTTTGGCCAAAATTTTGAATTTCCTTAGCAAAACTTAAAATGCAAATATCTCGTTAAATAAGCCCCGTAGAAGGAAAAGGGCGAAATTTTGTTATCACTAATTTGTGGCCAAAATTAAGCAAAACTTAAAATGCAAATATCTCGTTAAATAAGCCCCGTAGAAGGAAAAGGGCGAAATTTTGTTATCACTAATTTTTGGCCAAAATTTTGAATTTCCTTAGCAAAACTTAAAATGCAAATATCTCGTTAAATAAGCCCCGTAGAAGGAAAAGGGCGAAATTTTGTTATCACTAATTTGTGGCCAAAATTAAGCAAAACTTAAAATGCAAATATCTCGTTAAATAAGCCCCGTAGAAGGAAAAGGGCGAAATTTTGTTATCACTAATTTGTGGCCAAAATTAAGCAAAACTTAAAATGCAAATATCTCGTTAAATAAGCGCCGTAGAAGGAAAAGGGCGAAATTTTGTTATCACTAATTTTTGGCCAAAATTTTGAATTTCCTTAGCAAAACTTAAAATGCAAATATCTCGTTAAATAAGCCCCGTAGAAGGAAAAGGGCGAAATTTTGTTATCACTAATTTTTGGCCAAAATTTTGAATTTTCTTAGCAAAACTTAAAATGCAAATATCTCGTTAAATAAGCCCCGTAGAAGGAAAAGGGCGACATTTCGTTATCACTATTTTTTGGCCAAAGTTTAGCAAAACTTAAAATGCAAATATCTCGTTAAATAAGCCGCGTAGGAGGAAAAGGGCGAAATTTCGTTATCACTAATTTTTGGCCAAAATTTTGAATTTCCTTAGCAAAACTTAAAATGCAAATATCTCGTTAAATAAGCCCCGTAGAAGGAAAAGGGCGAAATTTTGTTATCACTAATTTGTGGCCAAAATTAAGCAAAGCTTAAAATGCAAATATCTCGTTAAATAAGCCCCGTAGAAGGAAAAGGGCGAAATTTTGTTATCACTAATTTTTGGCCAAAATTTTGAATTTTCTTAGCAAAACTTAAAATGCAAATATCTCGTTAAATAAGCCCCGTAGAAGGAAAAGGGCGACATTTCGTTATCACTATTTTTTGGCCAAAGTTTAGCAAAACTTAAAATGCAAATATCTCGTTAAATAAGCCCCGTAGAAGGAAAAGGGCGAAATTTCGTTATCACTAATTTTTGGCCAAAATTTTGAATTTCCTTAGCAAAATTAAAATGCAAATATCTCGTTAAATAAGCCCCTTAGCAGGAAAAGGGCGAAATTTCGTTATCACTAATTTTTTGCCAAAATTTTGAATTTCCGTAGCAAAACTTAAAATGCAAATATCTCGTTAAATAAGCCCCGTAGAAGGAAAAGGGCGAAATATCGTTATCACTAAATTTTGGCCAAAATTTTGAATTTCCTTAGCAAAACTTAAAATGCAAATATCTCGTTAAATAAGCCCCGTAGAAGGAAAAGGGCGAAATTTCGTTATCACTAACATTTGGCCAAGATTTTGAATTTCCTTAGCAAAACTTAAAATGCAAATATCTCGTTAAATAAGCCCCGTAGAAGGAAACTGGCGAAATTTCGTTATCATTAATTTTTGGCCAACATTTTGAATTTCCGTAGCAAAACTTAAAATGCAAATATCTCGTTAAATAAGCCCCGTAGAAGGAAAAGGGCGAAATTTTGTTATCACTAATTTTTGGCCAAAATTTTGAATTTCCTTAGCAAAACTTAAAATGCATATATCTCGTTAAATAAGCCCCGTAGAAGGAAAAGGGCGAAATTTTGTTATCACTAATTTGTGGCCAAAATTTAGCAAAACTTAAAATGCAAATATCTCGTTAAATAAGCCCCGTAGAAGGAAAAGGGCGAAATTTTGTTCACTAATTTTTGGCCAAAATTTTGAATTTCCTTAGCAAAATTTAAAATGCAAATATCTCGTTAAATAAGCCCCGTAGAAGGAAAAGGGCGAAATTTTGTTATCACTAATGTTTGGCCAAAATGCCTCGTTAAATAAGCCCCGTAGAAGGAAAAGGGCGAAATTTTGTTATCACTAATTTTTGGCCAAAATTTAGCAAAACTTAAAATGCAAATATCTCGTTAAATAAGCCCCGTAGAAGGAAAAGGGCGAAATTTTGTTATCACTAATTTTTATCACTTGTTATCACTAATTTATCACTAATTTCGAATTTCCTTAGCAAAACTTAAAATGCAAATATCTCGTTAAATAAGCCCCGTAGAAGGATAAGGGCGAAATTTTGTTATCACTAATTTTTGGCCAAAATTTTGAATTTCCTTAGCAAAACTTAAAATGCAAATATCTCGTTAAATAAGCCCCGTAGAAGGAAAAGGGCGAAATTTTGTTATCACTAATTTGTGGCCAAAATTTAGCAAAACTTAAAATGCAAATATCTCGTTAAATAAGCCCCGTAGAAGGAAAAGGGCGAAATTTTGTTATCACTAATTTTTGGCCAAAATTTTGAATTTCCTTAGCAAAATTTAAAATGCAAATATCTCATTAAATAAGCCCCGTAGAAGGAAAAGGGCGAAATTTTGTTATCACTAATGTTTGGCCAAAATTTTGAATTTCCTTAGCAAAACTCAAAATGTAAATATCTCGTTAAATAAGCCCCGTAGAAGGAAAAGGGCGAAATTTTGTTATCACTAATTTTTGGCCAAAATTTTGAATTTCCTTAGCAAAACTTAAAATGTAAATATCTCGTTAAATAAGCGTCGTAGAAGGAAAAGGGCGAAATTTTGTTATCACTAATTTTTGGCCAAAATTATGAATTTCATTAGCAAAACTTAAAATGTAAATATCTCGTTAAATAAGCCCCGTAGAAGGAAAAGGGCGAAATTTTGTTATCACTAATTTTTGGCCAAAATTTTGAATTTCCTTAGCAAAACTTAAAATGCAAATATCTCGTTAAATAAGCCCCGTAGAAGGAAAAGGGCGAAATTTTGTTATCACTAATTTGTGGCCAAAATTTAGCAAAACTTAAAATGAAAATATCTCGTTAAATAAGCCCCGTAGAAGGAAAAGGGCGAAATTTTGTTATCACTAATTTTTGGCCAAAATTTTGAATTTCCTTAGCAAAACTCAAAATGTAAATATCTCGTTAAATAAGCCCCGTAGAAGGAAAAGGGCGAAATTTTGTTATCACTAATTTTTGGCCAAAATTTTGAATTTCCTTAGCAAAACTCAAAATGTAAATATCTCGTTAAATAAGCCCCGTAGAAGGAAAAGGGCGAAATTTTGTTATCACTAATTTTTGGCCAAAATTTTGAATTTCCTTAGCAAAACTTAAAATGTAAATATCTCGTTAAATAAGCGTCGTAGAAGGAAAAGGGCGAAATTTTGTTATCACTAATTTTTGGCCAAAATTTTGGAAAATTTAAAATGCAAATATCTCGTGAAATAAGCCCCGTAGAAGGAAAAGGGCGAAATTTTGTTATCACTAATTTTTGGCCAAAATTTTGAATTTACTTAGCAAAACTTAAAATGGAAATATCTCGTTAAATAAGCCCCGTAGAAGGAAAAGGGCGAAATTTTGTTATCACTAATTGTTGGCCAAAATTTTGAATTTCATTAGCAAAACTTAAAATGCAAATATCTCGTTAAATAAGCGTCGTAGAAGGAAAAGGGCGAAATTTTGTTATCACTAATTTTTGGCCAAATTTTTGAATTTCTTTAGCAAAACTTAAAATGAAAATATCTCGTTAAATAAGCCCCGTAGAAGGAAAAGGGCGAAATTTTGTTATCACTAATTGTTGGCCAAAATTTTGAATTTCATTAGCAAAACTTAAAATGTAAATATCTCGTTAAATAAGCCCCGTAGAAGGAAAAGGGCGAAATTTTGTTATCACAAATTTTTGGCCAAATTTTTGAATTTCTTTAGCAAAACTTAAAATGAAAATATCTCGTTAAATAAGCCCCGTAGAAGGAAAAGGGCGAAATTTTGTTATCACTAATTTTTGGCCAAAATTTTGAATTTCCTTAGCAAAACTTAAAATGCAAATATCTCTTTAAATAAGCCCCGTAGAAGGAAAAGGGCGAAATTTTGTTATCACTAATTTGTGGCCAAAATTTAGCAAAACTTAAAATGCAAATATCTCGTTAAATAAGCCCCGTAGAAGGAAAAGGGCGAAATTTTGTTATCACTAATTGTTGGCCAAAATTTTGAATTTCATTAGCAAAACTTAAAATGCAAATATCTCGTTAAATAAGCGTCGTAGAAGGAAAAGGGCGAAATTTTGTTATCACTAATTTTTGGCCAAATTTTTGAATTTCTTTAGCAAAACTTAAAATGAAAATATCTCGTTAAATAAGCCCCGTAGAAGGAAAAGGGCGAAATTTTGTTATCACTAATTGTTGGCCAAATTTTTGAATTTCTTTAGCAAAACTTAAAATGCAAATATCTCGTTAAATAAGCCCCGTAGAAGGAAAAGGGCGAAATTTTGTTATCACTAATTTTTGGCCAAAATTTTGAATTTCCTTAGCAAAACTTAAAATGCAAATATCTCTTTAAATAAGCCCCGTAGAAAGAAAAGGGCGAAATTTTGTTATCACTAATTTTTGGCCAAAATTTAGGAAAAGTTAAAATGCAAATATCTCGTTAAATAAGCCCTGTAGAATGAAAAGGGCGATATTTTGTTATCACTAATTTTTCGCCAAAATTTTGAATTTCCTTAGCAAAACTTAAAATGCAAATATCTCGTTAAATAAGCCCCGTAGAAGGAAAAGGGCGAACATTTTGTATCACTAATTTTTGGCCAAAATTTAAGAACATTTAAAATGCAAATATCTCGTTAAATAAGCCCAGTAGAAGGAAAAGGGCGAAATTTTGTTATCACTAATTGTTGGCCAAAATTTTGAATTTTCTCAGCAAAACTAAAAATGCAAATATCTCGTTAAATAAGCCCCGTAGAAGGATAAGGGCGAATTTTGTTATCACTAATTTTTGGCCAAAATTTAGGAAAATTTAAAATGCAAATATCTCGTTAAATAAGCCCCGTAGAAGGAAAAGGGCGAAATTTTGTTATCACTAATTTTTGGCCAAAATTTTGAATTTTCTTAGCAAAACTTAAAATGCAAATATCTCGTTAAATAAGCCCCGTAGAAGGATAAGGGCGAAATTTTGTTATCACTAATTTTTGGCCAAAATTTAGGAAAATTTAAAATGCAAATATCTCGTTAAATAAGCCCCGTAGAAGGAAAAGGGCGAAATTTTGTTATCACTAATGTTTGGCCAAAATTTTGAATTTCTTTAGCAAAACTTAAAATGCAAATATCTCGTTAAATAAGCCCCGTAGAAGGAAAAGGGCGAAATTTTGTTATCACTAATTTTTGGCCAAAATTTTGAATTTCCTTAGCAAAACTTAAAATGCAAATATCTCGTTAAATAAGCCCCGTAGAAGGATAAGGGCGAAATTTTGTTATCACTAATTTTTGGCCAAAATTTAGGAAAATTTAAAATGCAAATATCTCGTTAAATAAGCCCCGTAGAAGGAAAAGGGCGAAATTTTGTTATCACTAATTTTTGGCCAAAATTTTGAATTTCCTTAGCAAAACTTAAAATGTAAATATCTCGTTAAATAAGCGCCGTAGAAGGAAAAGGGCGAAATTTTGTTATCACTAATTTTTGGCCAATATTTAGCAAAACTTAAAATGTAAATATCTCGTTAAATAAGTCCCATAGAAGGAAAAGGGCGAAATTTTGTTATCACTAATTGTTGGCCAAAATTTTGAATTTCCTTAGCAAAACTCAAAATGTAAATATCTCGTTAAATAAGCCCCGTAGAAGGAAAAGGGCGAAATTTTGTTATCACTAATTTTTGGCCAAAATTTTGAATTTCCTTAGCAAAACTTAAAATGTAAATATCTCGTTAAATAAGCGTCGTAGAAGGAAAAGGGCGAAATTTTGTTATCACTAATTTTTGGCCAAAATTTTGAATTTCATTAGCAAAACTTAAAATGTAAATATCTCGTTAAATAAGCCCCGTAGAAGGAAAAGGGCGAAATTTTGTTATCACTAATTTTTGGCCAAAATTTTGAATTTCCTTAGCAAAACTTAAAATGCAAATATCTCGTTAAATAAGCCCCGTAGAAGGAAAAGGGCGAAATTTTGTTATCACTAATTTGTGGCCAAAATTTAGCAAAACTTAAAATGAAAATATCTCGTTAAATAAGCCCCGTAGAAGGAAAAGGGCGAAATTTTGTTATCACTAATTTTTGGCCAAAATTTTGAATTTCCTTAGCAAAACTCAAAATGTAAATATCTCGTTAAATAAGCCCCGTAGAAGGAAAAGGGCGAAATTTTGTTATCACTAATTTTTGGCCAAAATTTTGAATTTCCTTAGCAAAACTCAAAATGTAAATATCTCGTTAAATAAGCCCCGTAGAAGGAAAAGGGCGAAATTTTGTTATCACTAATTTTTGGCCAAAATTTAGGAAAATTTAAAATGCAAATATCTCGTTAAATAAGCCGCGTAGAAGGAAAAGGGCGAACATTTTTTATCACTAATTTTTGGCCAAAATTTTGAATTTCCTTAGCAAAACTAAAAATGCAAATACCTCGTTAAATAAGCGCCGTAGAAGGAAAAGGGCGAAATTTTGTTATCACTAATTTTTGGCCAAAATTTAGGAAAATTTAAAATGTAAATATCTCGTTAAATAAGCCCCGTAGAAGGAAAAGGGCGAAATTTTGTTATCACTAATTGTTGGCCAAAATTTTTAATTTCCTTAGCAAAACTTAAAATGCAAATATCTCGTTAAATAAGCCGCGTAGAAGGAAAAGGGCGAACATTTTTTATCACTAATTTTTCGACAAAATTTTGAATTTCCTTAGCAAAACATAAAATGCAAATATCTCGTTAAATAAGCGCCGTAGAAGGAAAAGGGCGAAATTTTGTTATCACTAATTTTTGGCCAAAATTTAGGAAAATTTAAAATGCAAATATCTCGTTAAATAAGCCCGTTAGAAGGAAAAGGGCGAAATTTTTTTATCACTAATTTGGCCAAAATTTTGAATTTCCTTAGAAAAACTTAAAATGCAAATATCTCGTTAAATAAGCGCCGTAGAAGGAAAAGGGCGAAATTTTGTTATCACTAATTTTTGGCCAAAATTTAGGAAAATTTAAAATGTAAATATCTCGTTAAATAAGCGCCGTAGAAGGAAAAGGGCGAAATTTTGTTATCACTAATTTTTGGCCAAAATTTTGAATTTCCTTAGCAAAAATGGAAATATCTCGTTAAATAAGCCCCGTAGAAGGAAAAGGGCGAAAATTTGTTTTCACTAATTTTTGGCCAAAATTTAGGAAAATTAAAAATGCAAATATCTCGTTAAATAAGCCCCGTAGAAGGAAAAGGTCGAAATTTTGTTATCACTAATTTTTGGCCAAAATTTTGAATTTCCTTAGCAAAACTTAAAATGCAAATATCTCGTTAAATAAGCCGCGTAGAAGGAAAAGGGCGAACATTTTTTATCACTAATTTTTGGCCAAAATTTTGAATTTCCTTAGCAAAACTTAAAATGCAAATACCTCGTTAAATAAGCCCCGTAGAAGGAAAAGGGCGAAATTTTATTATCACTAATTTTTGGCCAAAATTTTGAATTTCTAATTTTTGGCCAAAATTTAGGAAAATTTAAAATGCAAATATCTTGTTAAATAAGCCCCGTAGAAGAGAAAAGGGCGAAATTTTATTATCACTAATTTTTGGCCAAAATTTTGAATTTCCTTAGCAAAACTTAAAATGCAAATATCTCGTTAAATAAGCCCCGTAGAAGGAAAAGGGCGAAATTTTTTTTGTCACTAATTTGGCCAAAATTTTGAATTTCCTTAGCAAAACATAAAATGCAAATATCTCGTTAAATAAGCGTCGTAGAAGGAAAAGGGCGAAATTTTGTTATCACTAATTTTTGGCCAAAATTTAGGAAAATTTAAAATGCAAATATCTCGTTAAATAAGCCCCGTAGAAGGAAAAGGGCGAAATTTTTTTATCACTAATTTGGCCAAAATTTTGAATTTCCTTAGCAAAACTTAAAATGCAAATATCTCGTTAAATAAGCCGCGTAGAAGGAAAAGGGCGAACATTTTTTATCACTAATTTTTGGCCAAATTTTAGGAAAATTTAAAATGCAAATATCTCGCTAAATAAGCCCCGTAGAAGGAAAAGGGCGAAATTTTGTTATCACTAATTTTTGGCCAAAATTTAGGAAAATTTAAAATGCAAATATCTCGTTAAATAAGCCGCGTAGAAGGAAAAGGGCGAACATTTTTTATCACTAATTTTTGGCCAAAATTTTGAATTTCCTTAGCAAAACTAAAAATGCAAATACCTCGTTAAATAAGCGCCGTAGAAGGAAAAGGGCGAAATTTTGTTATCACTAATTTTTGGCCAAAATTTAGGAAAATTTAAAATGTAAATATCTCGTTAAATAAGCCCCGTAGAAGGAAAAGGGCGAAATTTTGTTATCACTAATTGTTGGCCAAAATTTTTAATTTCCTTAGCAAAACTTAAAATGCAAATATCTCGTTAAATAAGCCGCGTAGAAGGAAAAGGGCGAACATTTTTTATCACTAATTTTTCGACAAAATTTTGAATTTCCTTAGCAAAACATAAAATGCAAATATCTCGTTAAATAAGCGCCGTAGAAGGAAAAGGGCGAAATTTTGTTATCACTGATTTTTGGCCAAAATTTAGGAAAATTTAAAATGCAAATATCTCGTTAAATAAGCCCGTTAGAAGGAAAAGGGCGAAATTTTTTTATCACTAATTTGGCCAAAATTTTGAATTTCCTTAGCAAAACTTAAAATGCAAATATCTCGTTAAATAAGCGCCGTAGAAGGAAAAGGGCGAAATTTTGTTATCACTAATTTTTGGCCAAAATTTAGGAAAATTTAAAATGTAAATATCTCGTTAAATAAGCGCCGTAGAAGGAAAAGGGCGAAATTTTGTTATCACTAATTTTTGGCCAAAATTTTGAATTTCCTTAACAAAACTTAAAATGGAAATATCTCGTTAAATAAGCCCCGTAGAAGGAAAAGGGCGAAAATTTGTTTTCACTAATTTTTGGCCAAAATTTAGGAAAATTAAAAATGCAAATATCTCGTTAAATAAGCCCCGTAGAAGGAAAAGGTCGAAATTTTGTTATCACTAATTTTTGGCCAAAATTTTTAATTTCCTTAGCAAAACTTAAAATGCAAATATCTCGTTAAATAAGCCGCGTAGAAGGAAAAGGGCGAACATTTTTTATCACTAATTTTTGGCCAAAATTTAGGAAAATTTAAAATGCAAATATCTCGCTAAATAAGCCCCGTAGAAGGAAAAGGGCGAAATTTTGTTATCACTAATTTTTGGCCAAAATTTTGAATTTCCTTAGCAAAACTTAAAATGCAAATATCTCGTTTAATAAGCCCCGTAGAAGGAAAAGGGCGAAATTTCGTTATCACTAATTTTTGGCCAAAATTTTGAATTTCCTTAGCAAAACTTAAAATGCAAATATCTCGTTAAATAAGCCCCGTAGAAGGAAAAGGGCGAAATTTCGTTATCACTAATTTTTTGCCAAAATTTTGAATTTCCTTAGCAAAACTTAAAATGCAAATATCTCGTTAAATAAGCCCCGTAGAAGGAAACTGGCGAAATTTCGTTATCATTAATTTTTGGCCAACATTTTGAATTTCCGTAGCAAAACTTAAAATGCAAATATCTCGTTAAATAAGCCCCGTAGAAGGAAACTGGCGAAATTTTGTTATCACTAATTTTTGGCCAAAATTTTGAATTTCCTTAGCAAAATTTAAAATGCAAATATCTCGTTAAATAAGCCGCGTAGAAGGAAAAGGGCGAACATTTTTTATCACTAATTTTTGGCCAAAATTTAGGAAAATTTAAAATGCAAATATCTCGCTAAATAAGCCCCGTAGAAGGAAAAGGGCAAAATTTTGTTATCACTAATTTTTGGCCAAAATTTTGAATTTCCTTAGCAAAACTTAAAATGCAAATATCTCGTTAAATAAGCCGCGTAGAAGGAAAAGGGCGAAAATTTTTTATCACTAATTTTTGGCCAAAATTTAGGAAAATTTAAAATGCAAATATCTCGCTAAATAAGCCCCGTAGAAGGAAAAGGGCGAAATTTTGTTATCACTAATTTTTGGCCAAAATTTTGAATTTCCTTAGCAAAACTTAAAATGCAAATATCTCGTTAAATAAGCCGCGTAGAAGGAAAAGGGCGAACATTTTTTATCACTAATTTTTGGCCAAATTTTAGGAAAATTTAAAATGCAAATATCTCGCTAAATAAGCCCCGTAGAAGGAAAAGGGCGAAATTTTGTTATCACTAATTTTTGGCCAAAATTTTGAATTTCCTTAGCAAAACTTAAAATGCAAATATCTCGTTAAATAAGCCCCGTAGAAGGAAAAGGGCGAAATTTCGTTATCACTAAATTTTGGCCAAAATTTTGAATTTCCTTAGCAAAACTTAAAATGCAAATATCTCGTTAAATAAGCCCAGTAGAAGGAAAAGGGCGAAATTTCGTTATCACTAACTTTTGGCCAAAATTTTGAATTTCCTTAGCAAAACTTAAAATGCAAATATCTCGTTAAATAAGCCCCGTAGAAGGAAACTGGCGAAATTTCGTTATCATTAATTTTTGGCCAACATTTTGAATTTCCGTAGCAAAACTTAAAATGCAAATATCTCGTTAAATAAGCCCCGTAGAAGGAAACTGGCGAAATTTTGTTATCACTAATTTTTGGCCAAAATTTTGAATTTCCTTAGCAAAACTTAAAATGCAAATATCTCGTTAAATAAGCCGCGTAGAAGGAAAAGGGCGAACATTTTTTATCACTAATTTTTGGCCAAAATTTAGGAAAATTTAAAATGCAAATATCTCGCTAAATAAGCCCCGTAGAAGGAAAAGGGCGAAATTTTGTTATCACTAATTTTTGGCCAAAATTGTGAATTTCCTTAGCAAAACTTAAAATGCAAATATCTCGTTAAATAAGCCCCGTAGAAGGAAAAGGGCGAAATTTCGTTATCACTAAATTTTGGCCAAAATTTTGAATTTCCTTAGCAAAACTTAAAATGCAAATATCTCGTTAAATAAGCCCAGTAGAAGGAAAAGGGCGAAATTTCGTTATCACTAACTTTTGGCCAAAATTTTGAATTTCCTTAGCAAAACTTAAAATGCAAATATCTCGTTAAATAAGCCCCGTAGAAGGAAACTGGCGAAATTTCGTTATCATTAATTTTTGGCCAACATTTTGAATTTCCGTAGCAAAACTTAATATGCAAATATCTCGTTAAATAAGCCCCGTAGAAGGAAAAGGGCGAAATTTTGTTATCACTAATTTTTGGCCAAAATTTTGAATTTCCTTAGCAAAACTTAAAATGCAAATATCTCGTTAAATAAGCCCCGTAGAAGGAAAAGGGCGAAATTTTGTTATCACTAATTTTTGGCCAAAATTTTGAATTTCCTTAGCAAAACTTAAAATGCAAATATCTCGTTAAATAAGCCCCGTAGAAGGAAAAGGGCGAAATTTTGTTATCACTAATTTGTGGCCAAAATTTAGCAAAACTTAAAATGCAAATATCTCGTTAAATAAGCCCCGTAGAAGGAAAAGGGCGAAATTTTGTTATCACTAATTTGTGGCCAAAATTTAGCAAAACTTAAAATGCAAATATCTCGTTAAATAAGCCCCGTAGAAGGAAAAGGGCGAAATTTTGTTATCACTAATTTTTGGCCAAAATTTTGAATTTCCTTAGCAAAATTTAAAATGCAAATATCTCGTTAAATAAGCCCCGTAGAAGGAAAAGGGCGAAATTTTGTTATCACTAATGTTTGGCCAAAATTTCTCGTTAAATAAGCCCCGTAGAAGGAAAAGGGCGAAATTTTGTTATCACTAATTTTTGGCCAAAATTTAGCAAAACTTAAAATGCAAATATCTCGTTAAATAAGCCCCGTAGAAGGAAAAGGGCGAAATTTTGTTATCACTAATTTTTATCACTTGTTATCACTAATTTATCACTAATTTTGAATTTCCTTAGCAAAATTTAAAATGCAAATATCTCGTTAAATAAGCCCCGTAGAAGGAAAAGGGCGAAATTTTGTTATCACTAATTTTTGGCCAAAATTTTGAATTTCCTTAGCAAAACTTAAAATGCAAATATCTCGTTAAATAAGCCCCGTAGAAGGAAAAGGGCGAAATTTTGTTATCACTAATTTGTGGCCAAAATTTAGCAAAACTTAAAATGCAAATATCTCGTTAAATAAGCCCCGTAGAAGGAAAAGGGCGAAATTTTGTTATCACTAATTTTTGGCCAAAATTTTGAATTTCCTTAGCAAAACTTAAAATGCATATATCTCGTTAAATAAGCCCCGTAGAAGGAAAAGGGCGAAATTTTGTTATCACTAATGTTTGGCCAAAATTTCTCGTTAAATAAGCCCCGTAGAAGGAAAAGGGCGAAATTTTGTTATCACTAATTTTTGGCCAAAATTTAGCAAAACTTAAAATGCAAATATCTCGTTAAATAAGCCCCGTAGAAGGAAAAGGGCGAAATTTTGTTATCACTAATTTTTATCACTTGTTATCACTAATTTATCACTAATTTTGAATTTCCTTAGCAAAATTTAAAATGCAAATATCTCGTTAAATAAGCCCCGTAGAAGGAAAAGGGCGAAATTTTGTTATCACTAATTTTTGGCCAAAATTTTGAATTTCCTTAGCAAAACTTAAAATGCAAATATCTCGTTAAATAAGCCCCGTAGAAGGAAAAGGGCGAAATTTTGTTATCACTAATGTTTGGCCAAAATTTCTCGTTAAATAAGCCCCGTAGAAGGAAAAGGGCGAAATTTTGTTATCACTAATTTGTGGCCAAAATTTAGCAAAACTTAAAATGCAAATATCTCGTTAAATAAGCCCCGTAGAAGGAAAAGGGCGAAATTTTGTTATCACTAATTTTTGGCCCTAATTTTGAATTTCCTTAGCAAAATTTAAAATGCAAATATCTCGTTAAATAAGCCCCGTAGAAGGAAAAGGGCGAAATTTTGTTATCACTAATGTTTGGCCAAAATTTCTCGTTAAATAAGCCCCGTAGAAGGAAAAGGGCGAAATTTTGTTATCACTAATTTTTGGCCAAAATTTAGCAAAACTTACAATGCAAATATCTCGTTAAATAAGCCCCGTAGAAGCAAAAGGGCGAAATTTTGTTATCACTAATTTTTATCACTTGTTTTCACTAATTTATCACTAATTTTGAATTTCCTTAGCAAAATTTAAAATGCAAATATCTCGTTAAATAAACCCCGTAGAAGGAAAAGGGCGAAATTTTGTTATCACTAATTTTTGGCCAAAATTTTGAATTTCCTTAGCAAAACTTAAAATGCAAATATCTCGTTAAATAAGCCCCGTAGAAGGAAAAGGGCGAAATTTTGTTATCACTAATTTTTGGCCAAAATTTAGCAAAACTTAAAATGCAAATATCTCGTTAAATAAGCCCCGTAGAAGGAAAAGGGCGAAATTTTGTTATCACTAATTTTTGGCCAAAATTTTGAATTTCCTTAGCAAAACTTAAAATGCAAATATCTCGTTAAATAAGCCCCGTAGAAGGAAAAGGGCGAAATTTTGTTATCACTAATTTTTGGCCAAAATTTAGCAAAACTTAAAATGCAAATATCTCGTTAAATAAGCCCCGTAGAAGGAAAAGGGCGAAATTTTGTTATCACTAATTTTTGGCCAAAATTTTGAATTTCCTTAGCAAAATTTAAAATGCAAATATCTCGTTAAATAAGCCCCGTAGAAGGAAAAGGGCGAAATTTTGTTATCACTAATGTTTGGCCAAAATTTCTCGTTAAATAAGCCCCGTAGAAGGAAAAGGGCGAAATTTTGTTATCACTAATTTTTGGCCAAAATTTAGCAAAACTTAAAATGCAAATATCTCGTTAAATAAGCCCCGTAGAAGGAAAAGGGCGAAATTTTTTTATCACTAATTTTTATCACTTGTTATCACTAATTTATCACTAATTTTGAATTTCCTTAGCAAAATTTAAAATGCAAATATCTTGTTAAATAAGCCCCGTAGAAGGAAAAGGGCGAAATTTTGTTATCACTAATTTTTGGCCAAAATTTTGAATTTCCTTAGCAAAACTTAAAATGCAAATATCTCGTTAAATAAGCCCCGTAGAAGGAAAAGGGCGAAATTTTGTTATCACTAATTTTTGGCCAAAATTTAGCAAAACTTTAAATGCAAATATCTCGTTAAATAAGCCCCGTAGAAGGAAAAGGGCGAAATTTTGTTATCACTAATTTTTGGCCAAAATTTTGAATTTCCTTAGCAAAATTTAAAATGCAAATATCTCGTTAAATAAGCCCCGTAGAAGGAAAAGGGCGAAATTTTGTTCACTAATTTTTGGCCAAAATTTTGAATTTCCTTAGCAAAACTTAAAATGCAAATATCTCGTTAAATAAGCCCCGTAGAAGGAAAAGATCGAAATTTTGTTATCACTAATTTTTGGCCAAAATTTAGCAAAACTTAAAATGCAAATATCTCGTTAAATAAGCCCCGTAGAAGGAAAAGGGCGAAATTTTGTTATCACTAATTTTTGGCCAAAATTTTGAATTTCCTTAGCAAAATTTAAAATGCAAATATCTCGTTAAATAAGCCCCGTAGAAGGAAAAGGGCGAAATTTTGTTCACTAATTTTTGGCCAAAATTTTGAATTTCCTTAGCAAAACTTAAAATGCATATATCTCGTTAAATAAGCCCCGTAGAAGGAAAAGGGCGAAATTTTGTTATCACTAATTTGTGGCCAAAATTTAGCAAAACTTAAAATGCAAATATCTCGTTAAATAAGCCCCGTAGAAGGAAAAGGGCGAAATTTTGTTATCACTAATTTGTGGCCAAAATTTAGCAAAACTTAAAATGCAAATATCTCGTTAAATAAGCCCCGTAGAAGGAAAAGGGCGAAATTTTGTTATCACTAATTTTTGGCCAAAATTTTGAATTTCCTTAGCAAAATTTAAAATGCAAATATCTCGTTAAATAAGCCCCGTAGAAGGAAAAGGGCGAAATTTTGTTATCACTAATGTTTGGCCAAAATGTCTCGTTAAATAAGCCCCGTAGAAGGAAAAGGGCGAAATTTTGTTATCACTAATTTTTGGCCAAAATTTAGCAAAACTTAAAATGCAAATATCTCGTTAAATAAGCCCCGTAGAAGGAAAAGGGCGAAATTTCGTTATCACTAATTTTTATCACTTGTTATCACTAATTTATCACTAACCTAACCTAATTTCCTTAGCAAAACTTAAAATGCAAATATCTCGTTAAATAAGCCCCGTAGAAGGAAAAGGGCGAAATTTTGTTATCACTAATTTGTGGCCAAAATTTAGCAAAACTTAAAATGCAAATATCTCGTTAAATAAGCCCCGTAGAAGGAAAAGGGCGAAATTTTGTTATCACTAATTTTTGGCCAAAATTTTGAATTTCCTTAGCAAAACTTAAAATGCAAATATCTCGTTAAATAAGCCCCGTAGAAGGAAAAGGGCGAAATTTTGTTATCACTAATTTTTGGCCAAAATTTTGAATTTCCTTAGCAAAACTTAAAATGCAAATATCTCGTTAAATAAGCCCCGTAGAAGGAAAAGGGCGAAATTTTGTTATCACTAATTTGTGGCCAAAATTTAGCAAAACTTAAAATGCAAATATCTCGTTAAATAAGCCCCGTAGAAGGAAAAGGGCGAAATTTTGTTATCACTAATTTTTGGCCAAAATTTTGAATTTCCTTAGCAAAATTTAAAATGCAAATATCTCGTTAAATAAGCCCCGTAGAAGGAAAAGGGCGAAATTTTGTTATCACTAATTTTTGGCCAAAATTTAGCAAAACTTAAAATGCAAATATCTCGTTAAATAAGCCCAGTAGAAGGAAAAGGGCGAAATTTCGTTATCACTAACTTTTGGCCAAAATTTTGAATTTCCTTAGCAAAACTTAAAATGCAAATATCTCGTTAAATAAGCCCCGTAGAAGGAAACTGGCGAAATTTCGTTATCATTAATTTTTGGCCAACATTTTGAATTTCCGTAGCAAAACTTAAAATGCAAATATCTCGTTAAATAAGCCCCGTAGAAGGAAAAGGGCGAAATTTTGTTATCACTAATTTTTGGCCAAAATTTTGAATTTCCTTAGCAAAACTTAAAATGCAAATATCTCGTTAAATAAGCCCCGTAGAAGGAAAAGGGCGAAATTTTGTTATCACTAATTTGTGGCCAAAATTTAGCAAAACTTAAAATGCAAATATCTCGTTAAATAAGCCCCGTAGAAGGAAAAGGGCGAAATTTTGTTATCACTAATTTTTGGCCAAAATTTTGAATTTCCTTAGCAAAACTTAAAAGGAAAAGGGCGAAATTTTGTTATCACTAATTTTTGGCCAAAATTTAGCAAAACTTAAAATGCAAATATCTCGTTAAATAAGCCCCGTAGAAGGAAAAGGGCGAAATTTTGTTATCACTAATTTTTGGCCAAAATTTTGAATTTCCTTAGCAAAATTTAAAATGCAAATATCTCGTTAAATAAGCCCCGTAGAAGGAAAAGGGCGAAATTTTTTTATCACTAATGTTTGGCCAAAATTTCTCGTTAAATAAGCCCCGTAGAAGGAAAAGGGCGAAATTTTGTTATCACTAATTTTTGGCCAAAATTTAGCAAAACTTAAAATGCAAATATCTCGTTAAATAAGCCCCGTAGAAGGAAAAGGGCGAAATTTTGTTATCACTAATTTTTATCACTTGTTATCACTAATTTATCACTAATTTTGAATTTCCTTAGCAAAATTTAAAATGCAAATATCTCGTTAAATAAGCCCCGTAGAAGGAAAAGGGCGAAATTTTGTTATCACTAATTTTTTGCCAAAATTTTGAATTTCCTTAGCAAAACTTAAAATGCAAATATCTCGTTAAATAAGCCCCGTAGAAGGAAAAGGGCGAAATTTTGTTATCACTAATTTTTGGCCAAAATTTAGCAAAACTTAAAATGCAAATATCTCGTTAAATAAGCCCCGTAGAAGGAAAAGGGCGAAATTTTGTTATCACTAATTTTTGGCCAAAATTTTGAATTTCCTTAGCAAAACTTAAAATGCAAATATCTCGTTAAATAAGCCCCGTAGAAGGAAAAGGGCGAAATTTTGTTATCACTAATTTTTGGCCAAAATTTAGCAAAACTTAAAATGCAAATATCTCGTTAAATAAGCCCCGTAGAAGGAAAAGGGCGAAATTTTTCTTATCACTAATTTTTGGCCAAAATTTTGAATTTCCTTAGCAAAATTTAAAATGCAAATATCTCGTTAAATAAGCCCCGTAGAAGGAAAAGGGCGAAATTTTGTTATCACTAATGTTTGGCCAAAATTTCTCGTTAAATAAGCCCCGTAGAAGGAAAAGGGCGAAATTTTGTTATCACTAATTTTTGGCCAAAATTTAGCAAAACTTAAAATGCAAATATCTCGTTAAATAAGCCCCGTAGAAGGAAAAGGGCGAAATTTTGTTATCACTAATTTGTATCACTTGTTATCACTAATTTTGAATTTCCTTAGCAAAATTTAAAATGCAAATATCTCGTTAAATAAGCCCCGTAGAAGGAAAAGGGCGAAATTTTGTTATCACTAATTTTTGGCCAAAATTTTGAATTTCCTTAGCAAAACTTAAAATGCAAATATCTCGTTAAATAAGCCCCGTAGAAGGAAAAGGGCGAAATTTTGTTATCACTAATTTTTGGCCAAAATTTAGCAAAACTTAAAATGCAAACATCTCGTTAAATAAGCCCCGTAGAAGGAAAAGGGCGAAATTTTGTTATCACTAATTTTTGGCCAAAATTTTGAATTTCCTTAGCAAAACTTAAAATGCAAATATCTCGTTAAATAAGCCCCGTAGAAGGAAAAGGGCGAAATTTTGTTATCACTAATTTTTGGCCAAAATTTAGCAAAACTTAAAATGCAAATATCTCGTTAAATAAGCCCCGTAGAAGGAAAAGGGCGAAATTTTGTTATCACTAATTTTTGGCCAAAATTTTGAATTTCCTTAGCAAAATTTAAAATGCAAATATCTCGTTAAATAAGCCCCGTAGAAGGAAAAGGGCGAAATTTTGTTCACTAATTTTTGGCCAAAATTTTGAATTTCCTTAGCAAAACTTAAAATGCAAATATCTCATTAAATAAGCCCCGTAGAAGGAAAAGGGCGAAATTTTGTTATCACTAATTTTTGGCCAAAATTTTGAATTTCCTTAGCAAAACTTAAAATGCAAATATCTCGTTAAATAAGCCCCGTAGAAGGAAAAGGGCGAAATTTTGTTATCACTAATTTTTGGCCAAAATTTTGAATTTCCTTAGCAAAACTTAAAATGCAAATATCTCGTTAAATAAGCCCCGTAGAAGGAAAAGGGCAAAATTGTGTTATCACTAATTGTTGGCCAAAATTTTGAATTTCCTTAGCAAAACTTAAAATGCAAATATCTCGTTAAATAAGCCCCGTAGAAGGAAAAGGGCGAAATTTTGTTATCACTAATTTTTGGCCAAAATTTTGAATTTCCTTAGCAAAACTTAAAATGCAAATATCTCGTTAAATAAGCCCCGTATAAGGAAAAGGGCGAAATTTTGTTATCACTAATTTTTGGCCAAAATTTTGAATTTCCTTAGCAAAACTTAAAATGCAAATATCTCGTTAAATAAGCCCCGTAGAAGGAAAAGGGCGAAATTTTGTTATCATTAATTTTTGGCCAAAATTTTGAATTTCCTTAGCAAAACTTAAAATGCAAATATCTCGTTAAATAAGCCCCGTAGAAGGAAAAGGGCGAAATTTTGTTATCACTAATTTTTGGCCAAAATTTTGAATTTCCTTAGCAAAACTTAAAATGCAAATATCTCGTTAAATAAGCCCCGTAGAAGGAAAAGGGCGAAATTTTGTTATCACTAATTTTTGGCCAAAATTTAGGAAAATTTAAAATGCAAATATCTCGTTAAATAAGCCCCGTAGAAGGAAATGGGCGAAATTTTGTTATCCCTAATTTTTGGCCAAAATTTTGAATTTCCTTAGCAAAACTTAAAATGGAAATATCTCGTTAAATAAGCCCCGTAGAAGGAAAAGGGCGAAATTTTGTTATCACTAATTGTTGGCCAAAATTTTGAATTTCCTTAGCAAAATTTAAAATGCAAATATCTCGTTAAATAAGCCGCGTAGAAGGAATAAGGGCGAAATTTTGTTATCACTAATTTGTGGCCAAAATGTAGCTAAACTTAAAATGCAAATATCTCGTTAAATAAGCCCCGTAGAAGGAAAAGGGCGAAATTTTGTTATCACAAATTTGTGGCCAAAATTTAGCAAAACTTAAAATGCAAATATCTCGTTAAATAAGCCCCGTAGAAGGAAAAGGGCGAAATTTTGTTATCACTAATTTTTGGCCAAAATTTTGAATTTCCTTAGCAAAATTTAAAATGCAAATATCTCGTTAAATAAGCCCCGTAGAAGGAAAAGGGCGAAATTTTGTTATCACTAATGTTTGGCCAAAATTTCTCGTTAAATAAGCCCCGTAGAAGGAAAAGGGCGAAATTTTGTTATCACTAATTTTTGGCCAAAATTTAGCAAAACTTAAAATGCAAATATCTCGTTAAATAAGCCCCGTAGAAGGAAAAGGGCGAAATTTTGTTATCACTAATTTTTGGCCAAAATTTTGAATTTCCTTAGCAAAACTTAAAATGCAAATATCTCGTTAAATAAGCCCCGTAGAAGGAAAAGGGCGAAATTTTGTTATCACTAATTTTTGGCCAAAATTTTGAATTTCCTTAGCAAAACTTAAAATGCAAATATCTCGTTAAATAAGCCCCGTAGAAGGAAAAGGGCGAAATTTTGTTATCACTAATTTTTGGCCAAAATTTTGAATTTCCTTAGCAAAACTTAAAATGCAAATATTTCCTTAGCAAAACTTAAAATGCAAATATCTCGTTAAATAAGCCCCGTAGAAGGAAAAGGGCGAAATTTTGTTATCACTAATTTTTGGCCAAAATTTTGAATTTCCTTAGCAAAACTTAAAATGCAAATATCTCGTTAAATAAGCCCCGTAGAAGGAAAAGGGCGAAAATTTGTTATCACTAATTTTTGGCCAAAATTTTGAATTTCCTTAGCAAAACTTAAAATGCAAATATCTCGTTAAATAAGCCCCGTAGAAGGAAAAGGGCAAAATTGTGTTATCACTAATTGTTGGCCAAAATTTGGAATTTCCTTAGCAAAACTTAAAATGCAAATATCTCGTTAAATAAGCCCCGTAGAAGGAAAAGGGCGAAATTTTGTTATCACTAATTTTTGGCCAAAATTTTGAATTTCCTTAGCAAAACTTAAAATGTAAATATCTCGTTAAATAAGCGCCGGAGAAGGAAAGGGGCGAAATTTTGTTATCACTAATTTTTGGCCAAAATTTTGAATTTCTTTAGCAAAACTTAAAATGCAAATATCTCGTTAAATAAGCCCCGTAGAAGGAAAAGGGCGAAATTTTGTTATCACTAATTTTTGGCCAAAATTTAGGAAAATTTCAAATGCAAATATCTCGTTAAATAAGCCCCGTAGAAGGAAAAGGGCGAAGTTTTGTTATCCCTAATTTTTGGCCAAAATTTTGAATTTCCTTAGCAAAACTTAAAATGCAAATATCTCGTTAAATAAGCCCTGGCCAAAATTTTGAATTTCCTTAGCAAAACTTAAAATGCAAATATCTCGTTAAATAAGCCCCGTAGAAGGAAAAAGGGCGAAATTTTGTTATCACTAATTTTTGGCCAAAATTTAGGAAAATTTAAAATGCAAATATCTCGTTAAATAAGCCCCGTAGAAGGAAAAGGGCGAAATTTTGTTATCCCTAATTTTTGGCCAAAATTTTGAATTTCCTTAGCAAAACTTAAAATGCAAATATCTCGTTAAATAAGCCCCGTAGAAGGAAAAGGGCGAAATTTTGTTATCACAAATTTGTGGCCAAAATTTAGCAAAACTTAAAATGCAAATATCTCGTTAAATAAGCCCCGTAGAAGGAAAAGGGCGAAATTTTGTTATCACTAATTTTTGGCCAAAATTTTGAATTTCCTTAGCAAAACTTAAAATGCAAATATCTCGTTAAATAAGCCGCGTAGAAGGAAAAAGGGCGAAATTTTGTTATCACTAATTTTTGGCCAAAATTTAGGAAAACTTAAAATGCAAATATCTCGTTAAATAAGCCCCGTAGAAGGAAAAGGGCGAAATTTTGTTATCACTAATTTTTGGCCAAAATTTTGAATTTCCTTAGCAAAACTTAAAATGCAAATATCTCGTTAAATAAGCCGCGTAGAAGGAAAAAGGGCGAAATTTTGTTATCACTAATTTTTGGCCAAAATTTTGAATTTCCTTAGCAAAACTTAAAATGCAAATATCTCGTTAAATAAGCCGCGTAGAAGGAAAAAGGGCGAAATTTTGTTATCACTAATTTTTGGCCAAAATTTAGGAAAACTTAAAATGCAAATATCTCGTTAAATAAGCCCCGTAGAAGGAAAAGGGCGAAATTTTGTTATCACAAATTTGTGGCCAAAATTTAGCAAAACTTAAAATGCAAATATCTCGTTAAATAAGCCCCGTAGAAGGAAAAGGGGCGAAATTTTGTTATCACTAATTTTTGGCCAAAATTTTGAATTTCTTTAGCAAAACTTAAAATGCAAATATCTCGTTAAATAAGCCCCGTAGAAGGAAAAGGGCGAAATTTTGTTATCACTACTTTTTGGCCAACATTTAGGAAAACTTAAAATGCAAATATCTCGTTAAATAAGCCCCGTAGAAGGAAAAGGGCGAAATTTTGTTATCACTAATTTTTGGCCAAAATTTTGAATTTCCTTAGCAAAACTTAAAATGCAAATATCTCGTTAAATAAGCCGCGTAGAAGGAAAAAGGGCGAAATTTTGTTATCACTAATTTTTGGCCAAAATTTTGAATTTCCTTAGCAAAACTTAAAATGCAAATATCTCGTTAAATAAGCCGCGTAGAAGGAAAAAGGGCGAAATTTTGTTATCACTAATTTTTGGCCAAAATTTAGGAAAACTTAAAATGCAAATATCTCGTTAAATAAGCCCCGTAGAAGGAAATTTAGGAAAACTTAAAATGCAAATATCTCGTTAAATAAGCCCCGTAGAAGGAAAAGGGCGAAATTTTGTTATCACTAATTTTTGGCCAAAATTTTGAATTTCCTTAGCAAAACTTAAAATGCAAATATCTCGTTAAATAAGCCGCGTAGAAGGAAAAAGGGCGAAATTTTGTTATCACTAATTTTTGGCCAAAATTTAGGAAAACTTAAAATGCAAATATCTCGTTAAATAAGCCCCGTAGAAGGAAAAGGGCGAAATTTTGTTATCACAAATTTGTGGCCAAAATTTAGCAAAACTTAAAATGCAAATATCTCGTTAAATAAGCCCCGTAGAAGGAAAAGGGGCGAAATTTTGTTATCACTAATTTTTGGCCAAAATTTTGAATTTCTTTAGCAAAACTTAAAATGCAAATATCTCGTTAAATAAGCCCCGTAGAAGGAAAAGGGCGAAATTTTGTTATCACTACTTTTTGGCCAACATTTAGGAAATCTTAAAATGCAAATATCTCGTTAAATAAGCCCCGTAGAAGGAAAAGGGCGAAATTTTGTTATCACTAATTTTTGGCCAAAATTTTGAATTTCTTTAGCAAAACTTAAAATGCAAATATCTCGTTAAATAAGCCCCGTAGAAGGAAAAGGGCGAAATTTTGTTATCACTAATTTTTGGCCAAAATTTTGAATTTCCTTAGCAAAACTTAAAATGCAAATATCTCGTTAAATAAGCCCCGTAGAAGGAAAAGGGCGGAATTTTGTTATCACTAATTTTTGGCCAAAATTTTGAATTTCCTTAGCAAAATTTAAAATGCAAATATCTCGTTAAATAAGCCCCGTAGAAGGAAAAGGGCGGAATTTTGTTATCACTAATTTTTGGCCAAAATTTTGAATTTCCTTAGCAAAACTTAAAATGCAAATATCTCGTTAAATAAGCCCCGTAGAAGGAAAAGGGCGAAATTTTGTTATCACTAATTTTTGGCCAAAATTTTGAATTTCCTTAGCAAAACTTAAAATGCAAATATCTCGTTAAATAAGCCCCGTAGAAGGAAAAGGGCGGAATTTTGTTATCACTAATTTTTGGCCAAAATTTTGAATTTCCTTAGCAAAACTTAAAATGCAAATATCTCGTTAAATAAGCCCCGTAGAAGGAAAAGGGCGAAATTTTGTTATCACTAATTTTTGGCCAAAATTTTGAATTTCCTTAGCAAAACTTAAAATGCAAATATCTCGTTAAATAAGCCCCGTAGAAGGAAAAGGGCGAAATTCACTAATTTTTGGCCAAAATTTTGAATTTCCTTAGCAAAACTTAAAATGCAAATATCTCGTTAAATAAGCCGCGTAGAAGGAAAAAGGGTGAAATTTTGTTATCACTAATTTTTGGCCAAAATTTAGGAAAACTTAAAATGCAAATATCTCGTTAAATAAGCCCCGTAGAAGGAAAAGGGCGAAATTTTGTTATCACTAATTTTTGGCCAAAATTTTGAATTTCCTTAGCAAAACTTAAAATGCAAATATCTCGTTAAATAAGCCCCGTAGAAGGATAAGGGCGGAATTTTGTTATCACTAATTTTTGGCCAAAATTTTGAATTTCCTTAGCAAAACTTAAAATGCAAATATCTCGTTAAATAAGCCCCGTAGAAGGAAAAGGGCGAAATTTTGTTATCACTAATTTTTGGCCAAAATTTTGAATTTCTTTAGCAAAACTTAAAATGCAAATATCTCGTTAAATAAGCCCCGTAGAAGGAAAAGGGCGAAATTTTGTTATCCCTAATTTTTGGCCAAAATTTTTAATTTCCTTACCAAAACTTAAAATGCAAATATCTCGTTAAATAAGCCCCGTAAAAGGAAAAGGGCGAAATTTTGTTATCACAAATTTTTGGCCAAAATTTTGAATTTCCTTAGCAAAACTTAAAATGTAAATATCTCGTTAAATAAGCCCCGTAGAAGGAAAAGGGCGAAATTTTGTTATCACTAATTTTTGGCCAAAATTTAGGAAAACTTAAAATGCAAATATCTCGTTAAATAAGCCCCGTAGAAGGAAAAGGGCGAAATTTTGTTATCACAAATTTTTGGCCAAAATTTTGAATTTCCTTAGCAAAACTTAAAATGTAAATATCTCGTTAAATAAGCGCCGTAGAAGGAAAAGGGCAAAATTTTGTTATCACTAATTTGTGGCCAAAATTTAGCAAAACTTAAAATGCAAATATCTCGTTAAATAAGCCCCGTAGAAGGAAAAGGGCTAAATTTTGTTATCACTAATTTTTGGCCAAAATTTTGAATTTCCTTAGCAAAACTTAAAATGAAAATATCTCGATAAATAAGCCCCGTAGAAGGAAAAGGGCGAAATTTTGTTATCACTAATTTTTGGCCAAAATTTTGAATTTCCTTAGCAAAACTTAAAATGCAACTATCTCGTTAAATAAGCCCCGTAGAAGGAAAAGGGCAAAATTTTGTTATCACTAATTTTTGGCCAAAATTTTGAATTTCCTTAGCAAAACTCAAAATGTAAATATCTCGTTAAATAAGCCCCGTAGAAGGAAAAGGGCGAAATTTTGTTATCACTAATTTTTGGCCAACATTTTGGATTTCTTTAGCAGAACTTAAAATGCAAATATCTCGTTAAATAAGCGTCGTAGAAGGAAAAGGGCGAAATTTTGTTATCACTAATTTTTGGCCAAAATTTTGAATTTCCTTAGCAAAACTTAAAATGCAAATATCTCGTTAAATAAGCCCCGTAGAAGGAAAAGGGCGAAATTTTGTTATCACAAATTTTTGTCCAAAATTTTGAATTTCCTTAGCAAAACTTAAAATGTAAATATCTCGTTAAATAAGCGCCGTAGAAGGAAAAGGGCGAAATTTTGTTATCACTAATTTTTGGCCAAAATTTTGAATTTCCTTAGCAAAACTTAAAATGTAAATATCTCGTTAAATAAGCGCCGTAGAAGGAAAAGGGCGAAATTTTGTTATCACAAATTTTTGGCCAAAATTTTGAATTTCCTTAGCAAAACTTAAAATGCAAATATCTCGTTAAATAAGCCCCGTAGAAGGAAAAGGGCTAAATTTTGTTATCACTAATTTTTGGCCAAAATTTTGAATTTCCTTAGCAAAACTTAAAATGAAAATATCTCGTTAAATAAGCCCCGTAGAAGGAAAAGGGCGAAATTTTGTTATCACTAATTTTTGGCCAAAATTTTGAATTTCCTTAGCAAAACTTAAAATGCAAATATCTCGTTAAATAAGCCCCGTAGAAGGATTTGAATTTCATACATTTTGAAAATAAATAAGCGTCGTAGAAGGAAAAGGGCGAAATTTTGTTATCACTAATTTTTGGCCAAAATTTTGAATTTCCTTAGCAAAACTTAAAATGTAAATATCTCGTTAAATAAGCCCCGTAGAAGGAAAAGGGCGAAATTTTGTTATCACTAATTTTTGGCCAAAATTTTGAATTTACTTAGCAAAACTTAAAATGGAAATATCTCGTTAAATAAGCCCCGTAGAAGGAAAAGGGCG
Organism: Eudasyphora cyanicolor; assembly: GCA_963930755.1. Taxonomy (NCBI): domain Eukaryota; kingdom Metazoa; phylum Arthropoda; class Insecta; order Diptera; family Muscidae; genus Eudasyphora; species Eudasyphora cyanicolor. Next base: position 67,630 of record CAWVNW010000004.1, read on the forward strand.
AAATTTTGTTATCACTAATTGTTGGCCAAAATTTTGAATTTCATTAGCAAAACTTAAAATGCAAATATCTCGTTAAATAAGCGTCGTAGAAGGAAAAGGGCGAAATTTTGTTATCACTAATTTTTGGCCAAAATTTTGGAAAATTTAAAATGCAAATATCTCGTGAAATAAGCCCCGTAGAAGGAAAAGGGCGAAATTTTGTTATCACTAATTTTTGGCCAAAATTTTGAATTTACTTAGCAAAACTTAAAATGGAAATATCTCGTTAAATAAGCCCCGTAGAAGGAAAAGGGCGAAATTTTGTTATCACTAATTGTTGGCCAAAATTTTGAATTTCATTAGCAAAACTTAAAATGCAAATATCTCGTTAAATAAGCGTCGTAGAAGGAAAAGGGCGAAATTTTGTTATCACTAATTTTTGGCCAAAATTTTGAATTTCTTTAGCAAAACTTAAAATGAAAATATCTCGTTAAATAAGCCCCGTAGAAGGAAAAGGGCGAAATTTTGTTATCACTAATTGTTGGCCAAAATTTTGAATTTCATTAGGAAAACTTAAAATGTAAATATCTCGTTAAATAAGCGCCGTAGAAGGAAAAGGGCGAAATTTTGTTATCACTAATTTTTGGCCAAAATTTTGAATTTCTTTAGCAAAACTTAAAATGCAAATATCTCGTTAAATAAGCCCCGTAGAAGGAAAAGGGCGAAATTTTGTTATCACTAATTTTTGGCCAAAATTTTGAATTTCCTTAGCAAAACTTAAAATGCAAATATCTCGTTAAATAAGCCCCGTAGAAGGAAAAGGGCTAAATTTTGTTATCACTAATTTTTGGCCAAAATTTTGAATTTCCTTAGCAAAACTTAAAATGAAAATATCTCGTTAAATAAGCCCCGTAGAAGGAAAAGGGCGAAATTTTGTTATCACTAATTTTTGGCCAAAATTTTGAATTTCCTTAGCAAAACTTAAAATGCAAATATCTCGTTAAATAAGCCCCGTAGAAGGATTTGAATTTCATACATTTTGAAAATAAATAAGCGTCGTAGAAGGAAAAGGGCGAAATTTTGTTATCACTAATTTTTGGCCAAAATTTTGAATTTCCTTAGCAAAACTTAAAATGTAAATATCTCGTTAAATAAGCGTCGTAGAAGGAAAAGGGCGAAATTTTGTTATCACTAATTTTTGGCCAAAATTTTGGAAAATTTAAAATGCAAATATCTCGTGAAATAAGCCCCGTAGAAGGAAAAGGGCGAAATTTTGTTATCACTAATTTTTGGCCAAAATTTTGAATTTACTTAGCAAAACTTAAAATGGAAATATCTCGTTAAATAAGCCCCGTAGAAGGAAAAGGGCGAAATTTTGTTATCACTAATTGTTGGCCAAAATTTTGAATTTCATTAGCAAAACTTAAAATGCAAATATCGCGTTAAATAAGCGTCGTAGAAGGAAAAGGGCGAAATTTTGTTATCACTAATTTTTGGCCAAAATTTTGAATTTCTTTAGCAAAACTTAAAATGAAAATATCTCGTTAAATAAGCCCCGTAGAAGGAAAAGGGCGAAATTTTGTTATCACTAATTGTTGGCCAAAATTTTGAATTTCATTAGGAAAACTTAAAATGTAAATATCTCGTTAAATAAGCGCCGTAGAAGGAAAAGGGCGAAATTTTGTTATCACTAATTTTTGGCCAAAATTTTGAATTTCTTTAGCAAAACTTAAAATGCAAATATCTCGTTAAATAAGCCCCGTAGAAGGAAAAGGGCGAAATTTTGTTATCACTAATTTTTGGCCAAAATTTTGAATTTCCTTAGCAAAACTTAAAATGCAAATATCTCGTTAAATAAGCCCCGTAGAAGGAAAAGGGCGAAATTTTGTTATCACTAATTTTTGGCCAAAATTTAGGAAAATTTAAAATGCAAATATCTCGTTAAATAAGCCCTGTAGAATGAAAAGGGCGATATTTTGTTATCACTAATTTTTGGCCAAAATTTTGAATTTCCTTACCAAAACTTAAAATGCAAATATCTCGTTAAATAAGCCCCGTAGAAGGAAAAGGGCGAACATTTTGTATCACTAATTTTTGGCCAAAATTTAGGAAATTTTAAAATGCAAATATCTCGTTAAATAACCCCCGTAGAAGGAAAAGGGCGAAATTTTGTTATCACTAATTTTTGGCCAAAATTTTGAATTTTCTTAGCAAAACTTAAAATGCAAATATCTCGTTAAATAAGCCCCGTAGAAGGAAAAGGGCGAAATTTTGTTTTGTCACTAATTTTTGGTCAAAATTTTGAATTTCCTTAGCAAAACTTAAAATGCAAATATCTCGTTAAATAAGCCCCGTAGAAGGAAAAGGGCGAAATTTTGTTATCACTAATTGTTGGCCAAAATTTTGAATTTCCTTAGCAAAACTTAAAATATAAATATCTCGATAAATAAGCGCCGTAGAAGGAAAAGGGCGAAATTTTGTTATCACTAATTTTTGGCCAAAATTTTGAATTTCTTTAGCAAAATTTAAAATGCAAATATCTCGTTAAATAAGCCCCGTAGAAGGAAAAGGGCGAAATTTTGTTATCACTAATTTTTGGCCAAAATTTTGAATTTCCTTAGCAAAACTTAAAATGCAAATATCTCTTTAGATAAGCCCCGTAGAAAGAAAAGGGCGAAATTTTGTTATCACTAATTTTTGGCCAAAATTTAGGAAAATTTAAAATGCAAATATCTCGTTAAATAAGCCCTGTAGAATGAAAAGGGCGATATTTTGTTATCACTAATTTTTCGCCAAAATTTTGAATTTCCTTAGCAAAACTTAAAATGCAAATATCTCGTTAAATAAGCCCCGTAGAAGGAAAAGGGCGAACATTTTGTATCACTAATTTTTGGCCAAAATTTAAGAAAATTTAAAATGCAAATATCTCGTTAAATAAGCCCCGTAGAAGGAAAAGGGCGAAATTTTGTTATCACTAATTTTTGGCCAAAATTTTGAATTTTCTTAGCAAAACTTAAAATGCAAATATCTCGTTAAATAAGCCCCGTAGAAGGATAAGGGGAAATTTTGTTATCACTAATTTTTGGCCAAAATTTAGGAAAATTTAAAATGCAAATATCTCGTTAAATAAGCCCCGTAGAAGGAAAAGGGCGAAATTTTGTTATCACTAATGTTTGGCCAAAATTTTGAATTTCTTTAGCAAAACTTAAAATGCAAATATCTCGTTAAATAAGCCCCGTAGAAGGAAAAGGGCGAAATTTTGTTATCACTAATTTTTGGCCAAAATTTTGAATTTCCTTAGCAAAACTTAAAATGCAAATATCTCGTTAAATAAGCCCCGTAGAAGGATAAGGGCGAAATTTTGTTATCACTAATTTTTGGCCAAAATTTAGGAAAATTTAAAATGCAAATATCTCGTTAAATAAGCCCCGTAGAAGGAAAAGGGCGAAATTTTGTTATCACTAATTTTTGGCCAAAATTTTTAATTTCCTTAGCAAAACTTAAAATGTAAATATCTCGTTAAATAAGCGCCGTAGAAGGAAAAGGGCGAAATTTTGTTATCACTAATTTTTGGCCAATATTTAGCAAAACTTAAAATGTAAATATCTCGTTAAATAAGCCCCATAGAAGGAAAAGGGCGAAATTTTGTTATCACTAATTGTTGGCCAAAATTTTTAATTTCCTTAGCAAAACTTAAAATGCAAATATCTCGTTAAATAAGCCGCGTAGAAGGAAAAGGGCGAACATTTTTTATCACTAATTTTTGGCCAAAATTTTGAATTTCCTTAGCAAAACTTAAAATGCAAATACCTCGTTAAATAAGCCCCGTAGAAGGAAAAGGGCGAAATTTTATTATCACTAATTTTTGGCCAAAATTTTGAATTTCCTTAGCAAAACTTAAAATGCAAATATCTCGTTAAATAAGCCCCGTAGAAGGAAAAGGGCGAAATTTTTTTTGTCACTAATTTGGCCAAAATTTTGAATTTCCTTAGCAAAACATAAAATGCAAATATCTCGTTAAATAAGCGCCGTAGAAGGAAAAGGGCGAAATTTTGTTATCACTAATTTTTGGCCAAAATTTAGGAAAATTTAAAATGCAAATATCTCGTTAAATAAGCCCCGTAGAAGAAAAAGGGCGAAATTTTTTTATCACTAATTTGGCCAAAATTTTGAATTTCCTTAGCAAAACTTAAAATGCAAATATCTCGTTAAATAAGCGCCGTAGAAGGAAAAGGGCGAAATTTTGTTATCACTAATTTTTGGCTAAAATTTTGAATTTCCTTAGCAAAACTTAAAATGCAAATATCTCGTTAAATAAGCCCCGTAGAAGGAAAAGGGCGACATTTTTTTATCACTAATTTGTCCAAAATTTTGAATTTCCTTAGCAAAACTTAAAATGTAAATATCTCGTTAAATAAGCGCCGTAGAAGGAAAAGGGCGAAATTTTGTTATCACTAATTTTTGGCCAAAATTTTGAATTTCCTTAGCAAAACTTAAAATGGAAATATCTCGTTAAATAAGCCCCGTAGAAGGAAAAGGGCGAAAATTTGTTTTCACTAATTTTTGGCCAAAATTTAGGAAAATTAAAAATGCAAATATCTCGTTAAATAAGCCCCGTAGAAGGAAAAGGTCGAAATTTTGTTATCACTAATTTTTGGCCAAAATTTTGAATTTCCTTAGCAAAACTTAAAATGCAAATATCTCGTTAAATAAGCCCCGTAGAAGAAAAAGGGCGAAATTTTTTTATCACTAATTTGGCCAAAATTTTGAATTTCCTTAGCAAAACTTAAAATGCAAATAACTCGTTAAATAAGCCGCGTAGAAGGAAAAGGGCGAAATTTTGTTATCACTAATTTTTGGCCAAAATTTTGAATTTCCTTAGCAAAACTTAAAATGCAAATATCTCGTTAAATAAGCCCCGTAGAAGGAAAAGGGCGACATTTTTTTATCACTAATTTGTCCAAAATTTTGAATTTCCTTAGCAAAACTTAAAATGTAAATATCTCGTTAAATAAGCGCCGTAGAAGGAAAAGGGCGAAATTTTGTTATCACTAATTTTTGGCCAAAATTTTGAATTTCCTTAGCAAAACTTAAAATGGAAATATCTCGTTAAATAAGCCCCGTAGAAGGAAAAGGGCGAAAATTTGTTTTCACTAATTTTTGGCCAAAATTTAGGAAAATTAAAAATGCAAATATCTCGTTAAATAAGCCCCGTAGAAGGAAAAGGTCGAAATTTTGTTATCACTAATTTTTGGCCAAAATTTTGAATTTCCTTAGCAACACTTAAAATGCAAATATCTCGTTAAATAAGCCCCGTAGAAGAAAAAGGGCGAAATTTTTTTATCACTAATTTGGCCAAAATTTTGAATTTCCTTAGCAAAACTTAAAATGCAAATATCTCGTTAAATAAGCCGCGTAGAAGGAAAAGGGCGAAATTTTGTTATCACTAATTTTTGGCCAAAATTTTGAATTTCCTTAGCAAAACTTAAAATGGAAATATCTCGTCAAATAAGCCCCGTAGAAGGAAAAGGGCGAAAATTTGTTTTCACTAATTTTTGGCCAAAATTTAGGAAAATTTAAAATGCAAATATCTCGCTAAATAAGCCCCGTAGAAGGAAAAGGGCGAAATTTTGTTATCACTAATTTTTGGCCAAAATTTTGAATTTCCTTAGCAAAACTTCAAATGCAAATATCTCGTTAAATAAGCCGCGTAGAAGGAAAAGGGCGAAAATGTTTTATCACTAATTTTTGGCCAAAATTTAGCAAAACTTAAAATGCAAATATCTCGTTAAATAAGCCCCGTAGAAGGAAAAGGGCGAAATTTTGTAATCACTAATTATTGGCCAATATTTAGCAAAACTTAAAATGCATATATCTCGTTAAATAAGCCCCGTAGAAGGAAAAGGGCGAAATTTTGTTATCACTAATTGTTGGCCAAAATTTTGAATTTCCTTAGCAAAACTTAAAATGCAAATATCTCGTTAAATAAGCCCCGAAGGAAAAGGGCGAAATTTTGTTATCACTAATTTTTGGCCAAAATTTTGAATTTCCTTAGCAAAACTTAAAATGTAAATATCTCGTTAAATAAGCGCCGTAGAAGGAAAAGGGCGAAATTTTGTTATCACTAATTTTTGGCCAATATTTAGCAAAACTTAAAATGTAAATATCTCGTTAAATAAGCCCCATAGAAGGAAAAGGGCGAAATTTTGTTATCACTAATTGTTGGCCAAAATTTTTAATTTCCTTAGCAAAACTTAAAATGCAAATATCTCGTTAAATAAGCCGCGTAGAAGGAAAAGGGCGAACATTTTTTATCACTAATTTTTGGCCAAAATTTTGAATTTCCTTAGCAAAACTTAAAATGCAAATACCTCGTTAAATAAGCCCCGTAGAAGGAAAAGGGCGAAATTTTATTATCACTAATTTTTGGCCAAAATTTTGAATTTTTAATTTTTGTCCAAAATTTAGGAAAATTTAAAATGCAAATATCTCGTTAAATAAGCCCCGTAGAAGAGAAAAGGGCGAAATTTTATTATCACTAATTTTTGGCCAAAATTTTGAATTTCCTTAGCAAAACTTAAAATGCAAATATCTCGTTAAATAAGCCCCGTAGAAGGAAAAGGGCGAAATTTTTTTATCACTAATTTGGCCAAAATTTTGAATTTCCTTAGCAAAACTTAAAATGCAAATATCTCGTTAAATAAGCGCCGTAGAAGGAAAAGGGCGAAATTTTGTTATCACTAATTTTTGGCCAAAATTTAGGAAAATTTAAAATGCAAATATCTCGTTAAATAAGCCCCGTAGAAGGAAAAGGGCGAAATTTTTTTATCACTAATTTGGCCAAAATTTTGAATTTCCTTAGCAAAACTTAAAATGCAAATATCTCGTTAAATAAGCGCCGTTGAAAGAAAAGGGCGAAATTTTGTTATTACTAATTTTTGGCCAAAATTTAGGAAAATTTAAAATGCAAATATCTCGTTAAATAAGCCCCGTAGAAGGAAAAGGGCGAAATTTTGTTATCACTAATTTTTGGCCAAAATTTTGAATTTCCTTAGCAAAACTTAAAATGCAAATATCTCGTTAAATAAGCCGCGTAGAAGGAAAAGGGCGAAATTTTGTTATTACTAATTTTTGGCCAAAATTTTGAATTTCCTTAGCAAAACTTAAAATGCAAATATCTCGTTAAATAAGCCCCGTAGAAGGGAAAGGGCGACATTTTTTTATCACTAATTTGGCCAAAATTTTGAATTTCCTTAGCAAAACTTAAAATGGAAATATCTCGTTAAATAAGCCCCGTAGAAGGAAAAGGGCGAAAATTTGTTTTCACTAATTTTTGGCCAAAATTTAGGAAAATTAAAAATGCAAATATCTCGTTAAATAAGCCCCGTAGAAGGAAAAGGTCGAAATTTTGTTATCACTAATTTTTGGCCAAAATTTTGAATTTCCTTAGCAAAACTTAAAATGCAAATATCTCGTTAAATAAGCCGCGTAGAAGGAAAAGGGCGAACATTTTTTATCACTATTTTTTGGCCAAAATTTAGGAAAATTTAAAATGCAAATATCTCGCTAAATAAGCCCCGTAGAAGGAAAAGGGCGAAATTTTGTTATCACTAATTTTTGGCCAAAATTTTGAATTTCCTTAGCAAAACTTAAAATGCAAATATCTCGTTAAATAAGCCGCGTAGAAGGAAAAGGGCGAAAATGTTTTATCACTAAATTTTGGCCAAAATTTAGCAAAACTTAAAATGCAAATATCTCGTTAAATAAGCCCCGTAGAAGGAAAAGGGCGAAATTTTGTAATCACTAATTTTTGGCCAATATTTAGCAAAACTTAAAATGCATATATCTCGTTAAATAAGCCCCGTAGAAGGAAAAGGGCGAAATTTTGTTATCACTAATTGTTGGCCAAAATTTTGAATTTCCTTAGCAAAACTTAAAATGCAAATATCTCGTTAAATAAGCCGCGTAGAAGGAAAAGGGCGAAAATTTTTTATCACTAATTTTTGGCCAAAATTTAGGAAAATTTAAAATGCAAATATCTCGTTAAATAAGCCCTGTAGAATGAAAAGGGCGATATTTTGTTATCACTAATTTTTGGCCAAAATTTTGAATTTCCTTAGCAAAACTTAAAATGCAAATATCTCCTTAAATAAGCCCCGTAGAAGGAAAAGGGCGAACATTTTGTATCACTAATTTTTGGCCAAAATTTAGGAAAATTTAAAATGCAAATATCTCGTTAGATAAGCCCCGTAGAAGGAAAAGGGCGAAATTTTGTTATCACTAATTTTTGGCCAAAATTTTGAATTTCGTTAGCAAAACTTAAAATGCAAATATCTCGTTAAATAAGCCCCGTAGAAGGAAAAGGGCGAAATTTTGTTATCACTAATTGTTGGCCAAAATTTTGAATTTCCTTAGCAAAACTTAAAATGCAAATATCTCGTTAAATAAGCCGCGTAGAAGGAAAAGGGCGAAATTTTTTTAATTTTTGGCCAAAATTTAGGAAAATTTAAAATGCAAATATCTCGTTAAATAAGCCCCGTAGAAGGAAAAGGGCGAAATTTTTTTATCACTAATTTGGCCAAAATTTTGAATTTCCTTAGCAAAACTTAAAATGCAAATATCTCGTTAAATAAGCCCCGTAGAAGGAAAAGGGCGAAATTTTGTTATCACTAATTTTTGGCCAAAATTTTGAATTTCCTTAGCAAAACTTAAAATGCAAATATCTCGTTAAATAAGCCCAGTAGAAGGAAAAGGGCGAAATTTTGTTATCACTAATTTTTGGCCAAAATTCTGAATTTCCTTAGCAAAACTTAAAATGTAAATATCTCGTTAAATAAGCGCCGTAGAAGGAAAAGGGCGAAATTTTGTTATCACTAATTTTTGGCCAAAATTCTGAATTTCCTTAGCAAAACTTAAAATGTAAATATCTCGTTAAATAAGCGCCGTAGAAGGAAAAGGGCGAAATTTTGTTATCACTAATTTTTGGCCAAAATTTTGAATTTCCTTAGCAAAACTTAAAATGTAAATATCTCGTTAAATAAGCCGCGTAGAAGGAAAAGGGCAAAATTTTGTTATCACTAATTTTTGGCCAAAATTTTGAATTTCCTTAGCAAAACTTAAAATGCAAATATATCGTTAAATAAGCCCCGTAGAAGGAAAAGGGCGAAATTTTTTTATCACTAATTTGGCCAAAATTTTGAATTTCCTTAGCAAAACTTAAAATGTAAATATCTCGTTAAATAAGCGCCGTAGAAGGAAAAGGGCGAAATTTTGTTATCACTAATTTGTGGCCAAAATTTAGGAAAATTTAAAATGCAAATATCTCGTTAAATAAGCCCCGTAGAAGGAAAAGGCCGAACTTTTGTTATCACTAATTTTTGGCCAACATTTTGAATTTCCTTAGCAAAACTTAAAATGCAAATATCTCGTTAAATAAGCCCCGTAGAAGGAAAAGGGCGAAATTTTGTTATCACTAATTTTTGGCCAAAATTTTGAATTTCCTTAGCAAAACTTAAAATGCAAATATCTCGTTAAATAAGCCGCGTAGAAGGAAAAGGGCGAAAATTTTTTATCACTAATTTTTGGCCAAAAATTAGGAAAATTTAAAATGCAAATATCTCGTTAAATAAGCCCCGTAGAAGGAAAAGGGCGAAATTTTGTTATCACTAATTTGTGGCCAAAATTTAGCAAAACTTAAAATGCAAATATCTCGTTAAGTGAGCCCCGTAGAAGGAAAAGGGCGAAATTTTGTTCACTAATTTTTGACCAAAATTTTGAATTTCCATAGCAAAACTTAAAATGCAAATATCTCGTTAAATAAGCCGCGTAGAAGGAAAAGTGCGAAAATTTTTTATCACTAATTTTTGGCCAAAATTTAGGAAAATTTAAACTGCAAATATCTCGTTAAATAAGCCCCGTAGAAGGAAAAGGGCGAAATTTTGTTATCACTAATTTTTGGCCAAAATTTTGAATTTCCTTAGCAAAACTTAAAATGCAAATATCTCGTTAAATAAGCCGCGTAGAAGGAAAAGGGCGAACATTTTTTATCACTAATTTTTGGCCAAAAATTAGGAAAATTTAAAATGCAAATATCTCGTTAAATAAGCCCCGTATAAGGAAAAGGGCGAAATTTTGTTATCACTAATTTGTGGCCAAAATTTAGCAAAACTTAAAATGCAAATATCTCGTTAAATGAGCCCCGTAGAAGGAAAAGGGCGAAATTTTGTTCACTAATTTTTGGCCAAAATTTTGAATTTCCTTAGCAAAACTTAAAATGCAAATATCTCGTTAAATAAGCCGCGTAGAAGGAAAAGTGCGAAAATTTTTTATCACTAATTTTTGGCCAAAATTTAGGAAAATTTAAACTGCAAATATCTCGTTAAATAAGCCCCGTAGAAGGAAAAGGGCGAAATTTTGTTATCACAAATTTTTGGCCAAAATTTTGAATTTCCTTAGCAAAACTTAAAATGGAAATATCTCGTTAAATAAGCCGCGTAGAAGGAAAAGGGCGAACATTTTTTATCACTAATTTTTGGCCAAAATTTAGGAAAATTTAAAATGCAAATATCTCGCTAAATAAGCCCCGTAGAAGGAAAAGGGCGAAATTTTGTTATCACTAATTTTTGGCCAAAATTTTGAATTTCCTTAGCAAAACTTAAAATGCAAATATCTCGTTAAATAAGCCGCGTAGAAGGAAAAGGGCGAAAATGTTTTATCACTAATTTTTGGCCAAAATTTAGCAAAACTTAAAATGCAAATATCTCGTTAAATAAGCCCCGTAGAAGGAAAAGGGCGAAATTTTGTTATCACTAATTTTTGGCCAAAATTTTGAATTTCCTTAGCAAAACTTAAAATGCAAATATCTCGTTAAATAAGCCCCGTAGAAGGAAAAGGGCGGAATTTTGTTATCACTAATTTTTGGCCAAAATTTAGCAAAACTTAAAATGCAAATATCTCGTTAAATAAGCCGCGTAGAAGGAAAAGGGCGAAAATTGTTTATCACTAATTTTTGGCCAAAATTTAGGAAAATTTAAAATGCAAATATCTCGTTAAATAAGCCCTGTAGAATGAAAAGGGCGATATTTTGTTATCACTAATTTTTGGCCAAAATTTTGTATTTCCTTAGCAAAACTTAAAATGCAAATAAGCCGCGTAGAAGGAAAAGGGCGAAATTTTGTTATCACTAATTTGTGGCCAAAATTTAACAAAACTTAAAATGCAAATATCTCGTTAAATAAGCCGCGTAGAAGGAAAAGGGCGAAAATTTTTTATCACTAATTTTTGGCCAAAATTTAGGAAAATTTAAAATGCAAATATCTCGTTAAATAAGCCCCGTAGAAGGAAAAGGGCGAAATTTTGTTATCACTAATTGTTGGCCAAAATTTTGAATTTCCTTAGCAAAACTTAAAATGCAAATATCTCGTTAAATAAGCCGCGTAGAAGGAAAAGGGCGAAAATTTTTTATCACTAATTTTTGGCCAAAATTTTGAATTTCCTTAGCAAAACTTAAAATGCAAATATCTCGTTAAATAAGCCCCGTAGAAGGAAAAGGGCGAAATTTTGTTATCACTAATTTTTGGCCAAAATTTTGAATTTCCTTAGCAAAACTTAAAATGCAAATATCTCGTTAAATAAGCCCCGTAGAAGGAAAAAGGCGAAATTTTGTTATCACTAATTTTTGGCCAACATTTTGAATTTCCTTAGCAAAACTTAAAATGCAAATATCTCGTTAAATAAGCCGCATAGAAGGAAAAGGGCGAACATTTTTTATCACTAATTTTTGGCCAAAAATTAGGAAAATTTAAAATGCAAATATCTCGTTAAATAAGCCCCGTAGAAGGAAAAGGGCGAAATTTTGTTATCACTAATTTGTGGCCAAAATTTAGCAAAACCTAAAATGCAAATATCTCGTTAAATGAGCCCCGTAGAAGGAAAAGGGCGAAATTTTGTTCACTAATTTTTGGCCAAAATTTTGAATTTCCTTAGCAAAACTTAAAATGCAAATATCTCGTTAAATAAGCCGCGTAGAAGGAAAAGTGCGAAAATTTTTTATCACTAATTTTTGGCCAAAATTTAGGAAAATTTAAACTGCAAATATCTCGTTAAATAAGCCCCGTAGAAGGAAAAGGGCGAAATTTTGTTATCACTAATTTTTGGCCAAAATTTTGAATTTCCTTAGCAAAACTTAAAATGCAAATATCTCGTTAAATAAGCCCCGTAGAAGGAAAAGGGCGGAATTTTGTTATCACTAATTTTTGGCCAAAATTTAGCAAAACTTAAAATGCAAATATCTCGTTAAATGAGCCCCGTAGAAGGAAAAGGGCGAAATTTTGTTCACTAATTTTTGGCCAAAATTTTGAATTTCCTTAGCAAAACTTAAAATGCAAATATCTCGTTAAATAAGCCGCATAGAAGGAAAAGGGCGAAAATTTTTTATCACTAATTTTTGGCCAAAAATTAGGAAAATTTAAAATGCAAATATCTCGTTAAATAAGCCCCGTAGAAGGAAAAGGGCGAAATTTTGTTATCACTAATTTGTGGCCAAAATTTAGCAAAACCTAAAATGCAAATATCTCGTTAAATGAGCCCCGTAGAAGGAAAAGGGCGAAATTTTGTTCACTAATTTTTGGCCAAAATTTTGAATTTCCTTAGCAAAACTTAAAATGCAAATATCTCGTTAAATAAGCCGCGTAGAAGGAAAAGTGCGAAAATTTTTTATAACTAATTTTTGGCCAAAATTTAGGAAAATTTAAACTGCAAATATCTCGTTAAATAAGCCCCGTAGAAGGAAAAGGGCGAAATTTTGTTATCACTAATTTTTGGCCAAAATTTTGAATTTCCTTAGCAAAACTTAAAATGCAAATATCTCGTTAGATAAGCCCCGTAGAAGGCAAAGGGCGGAATTTTGTTATCACTAATTTTTGGCCAAAATTTTGATTTTCCTTAGCAAAACTTAAAATGCAAATATCTCGTTAAATAAGCCCCGTAAAAGGAAAAGGGCGAAATTTTGTTATCACAAATTTTTGGCCAAAATTTTGAATTTCCTTAGCATCACTAATTTTTATCACTAATTTTTGGCCAATATTTAGCAAAACTTAAAATGCAAATATTTCGTTAAATAAGCCCCGTAGAAGGAAAGGACGAAATTTTGTTATCACTAATTTTTGGCCAAAATTTTGAACTAATGCAAATAATTTTTGGCCAAAATTTTGAATTTCCTTAGCAAAACTTAAAATGTAAACATCTCGTTAAATAAGCGCCGTAGAAGGAAAAGGGCAAAATTTTGTTATCACTAATTTGTGGCCAAAATTTAGCAAAACTTAAAATGCAAATATCTCGTTAAATAAGCCCCGTAGAAGGAAAAGGGCTAAATTTTGTTATCACTAATTTTTGGCCAAAATTTTGAATTTCCTTAGCAAAACTTAAAATGAAAATATCTCGTTAAATAAGCCCCGTAGAAGGAAAAGGGCGAAATTTTGTTATCACTAATTTGTGGCCAAAATTTAGCAAAACTTAAAATGCAAATATCTCGTTAAATAAGCCCCGTAGAAGGAAAAGGGCGAAATTTTGTTATCACTAATTTTTGGCCAAAATTTTGAATTTCCTTAGCAAAACTTAAAATGCAAATATCTCGTTAAATAAGCCCCGTAGAAGGAAAAGGGCGACATTTTGTTATCACTAATTTTTGGCCAAAATTTTGAATTTCCTTAGCAAAACTTAAAATGTAAATATCTCGTTAAATAAGCGCCGTAGAAGGAAAAGGGCGAAAATTTGTTATCACTAATTTTTGGCCAAAATTTTGAATTTCCTTAGCAAAACTTAAAATGCAAATATCTCGTTAAATAAGCCCCGTAGAAGGAAAAGGGCGAAATTTTGTTATCACTAATCTTTGGCCAAAATTTAGCAAAACTTAAAATGCAAATATCTCGTTAAATAAGCCCCGTAGAAGGAAAAGGGCGAAATTTTGTTATCACTAATTTGTGGCCAAAATTTAGCAAAACTTAAAATGCAAATATCTCGTTAAATAAGCCCCGTAGAAGGAAAAGGGCGAAATTTTGTTATCACTAATTTGTGGCCAAAATTTAGCAAAACTTAAAATGCACATATCTCGTTAAATAAGCCCCGTAGAAGGAAAAGGGCGAAATTTTGTTATCACTAATTTTTGGTCAAAATTTTGAATTTCCTTAGCAAAACTTAAAATGCAAATATCTCGTTAAATACGCAAAATTTAGCAAAACTTAAAATGCAAATATCTCGTTAAATAAGCCCCGTAGAAGGAAAAGGGCGAAATTTTGTTATCACTAATTTTTGGCCAACATTTTGAATTTCCTTAGCAAAACTTAAAATGCAAATATCTCGTTAAATAAGCCCCGTAGAAGGAAAAGGGCGAAATTTTGTTATCACTAAATTTTGGCCAAAATTTAGCAAAACTTAAAATGCAAATATCTCGTTAAATAAGCGCCGTAGAAGGAAAAGGGCAAAATTTTGTTATCACTAATTTTTGGCCAAAATTTTGAATTTCCTTAGCAAAACTTAAAATGCAAATATCTCGTTAAATAAGCCCCGTAGAAGGAAAAGGGCGAAATTTTGTTATCAATAATTTTTGGCCAAAATTTTGAATTTCCTTAGCAAAACTTAAAATGCAAATATCTCGTTAAATACGCCCCGTAGAAGGAAAAGGGCGAAATTTTGTTATCACTAATTTGTGGCCAAAATTTAGCAAAACTTAAAATGCACATATCTCGTTAAATAAGCCCCGTAGAAGGAAAAGGGCGAAATTTTGTTATCACTAATTTTTGGTCAAAATTTTGAATTTCCTTAGCAAAACTTAAAATGCAAATATCTCGTTAAATACGCCCCGTAGAAGGAAAAGGGCGAAATTTTGTTATCACTAATTTTTGGCCAAAATTTAGCAAAACTTAAAATGCAAATATCTCGTAAAATAAGTCCCGTAGAAGGAAAAGGGCGAAATTTTGTTATTACTAATTTTTGGCCAAAATTTAGCAAAACTTAAAATGCAAATATCTCGTTAAATAAGCCCCGTAGAAGGAAAAGGGCGAAATTTTGTTATCAATAATTTTTGGCCAAAATTTTGAATTTCCTTAGCAAAACTTAAAATGCAAATATCTCGTTAAATACGCCCCGTAGAAGGAAAAGGGCGAAATTTTGTTATCACTAATTTTTGGCCAAAATTTAGCAAAACTTAAAATGCAAATATCTCGTAAAATAAGTCCCGTAGAAGGAAAAGGGCGAAATTTTGTTATTACTAATTTTTGGCCAATATTTAGCAAAACTTAAAATGCAAATATCTCGTTAAATAAGCCCCGTAGAAGGAAAAGGGCGAAATTTTGTTATCAATAATTTTTGGCCAACATTTCGAATTTCCTTAGCAAAACTTAAAATGCAAATATCTCGTTAAATAAGCCCCGTAGAAGGAAAAGGGCGAAATTTTGTTATCACTAATTTTTGGCCAAAATTTAGCAAAACTTAAAATGCACATATCTCGTTAAATAAGCCCCGTAGAAGGAAAAGGGCGAAATTTTGTTATCACTATTTTTTGGTCAAAATTTTGAATTTCCTTAGCAAAACTTAAAATGCAAATATCTCGTTAAATACGCCCCGTAGAAGGAAAAGGGCGAAATTTTGTTATCACTAATTTTTGGCCAAAATTTAGCAAAACTTAAAATGCAAATATCTCGTAAAATAAGCCCCGTAGAAGGAAAAGGGCGAAATTTTGTTATTACTAATTTTTGGCCAATATTTAGCAAAACTTAAAATGCAAATATCTCGTTAAATAAGCCCCGTAGAAGGAAAAGGGCGAAATTTTGTTATCAATAATTTTTGGCCAAAATTTTGAATTTCCTTAGCAAAACTTAAAATGCAAATATCTCGTTAAATACGCCCCGTAGAAGGAAAAGGGCGAAATTTTGTTATCACTAATTTGTTGCCAAAATTTAGCAAAACTTAAAATGCACATATCTCGTTAAATAAGCCCCGTAGAAGGAAAAGGGCGAAATTTTGTTATCACTAATTTTTGGTCAAAATTTTGAATTTCCTTAGCAAAACTTAAAATGCAAATATCTCGTTAAATACGCCCCGTAGAAGGAAAAGGGCGAAATTTTGTTATTACTAATTTTTGGCCAATATTTAGCAAAACTTAAAATGCAAATATCTCGTTAAATAAGCCCCGTAGAAGGAAAAGGGCGAAATTTTGTTATCAATAATTTTTGGCCAACATTTTGAATTTCCTTAGCAAAACTTAAAATGCAAATATCTCGTTAAATAAGCCCCGTAGAAGGAAAAGGGCGAAATTTTGTTATCACTAATTTTTGGTCAAAATTTTGAATTTCCTTAGCAAAACTTAAAATGCAAATATCTCGTTAAATACGCCCCGTAGAAGGAAAAGGGCGAAATTTTGTTATTACTAATTTTTGGCCAATATTTAGCAAAACTTAAAATGCAAATATCTCGTTAAATAAGCCCCGTAGAAGGAAAAGGGCGAAATTTTGTTATCAATAATTTTTGGCCAAAATTTTGAATTTCCTTAGCAAAACTTAAAATGCAAATATCTCGTTAAATAAGCCGCGTAGAAGGAAAAGGGCGAACATTTTTTATCACTAATTTTTGGCCAAAATTTAGGAAAATTTAAAATGCAAATATCTCGTTAAATAAGCCCCGTAGAAGGAAAAGGGCGAAATTTTGTTATCACTAATTTTTGGCCAAAATTTTGAATTTCCTTAGCAAAACTTAAAATGCAAATATCTCGTTAAATAAGCATACAAGAAATTTAAATTTAAAATGCAAATATCTCGTTAAATAAGCCCCGTAGAAGGAAAAGGGCGAAATTTTGTTATCACTAATTTTTGGCCAAAATTTTGAATTTCCTTAGCAAAACTTAAATGCAAATATCTCGTTAAAAAAGCCCCGTAGAAGGAAAAGGGCGAAATTTTGTTATCACAAATTTTTGGGAAAAATTTTGAATTTCCTTAGCAAAACTTAAAATGCAAATATCTCGTTAAATAAGCCCCGTAGAAGGAAAAGGGCGAAATTTTGTTATCACTAATTTGTGGCCAAAATTTAGCAAAACTTAAAATGCACATATCTCGTTAACTAATTTTTTCCAAAATTTTGAATTTCCTTAGCAAAACTTAAAATGCAAATATCTCGTTAAATAAGCCCCGTAGAAGGAAAAAGGCGAAATTTTTTTATCACTAATTTTTGGCCTAAATTTAGCAAAACTTAAAATATCTCGTTAAATAAACCCCGAAGAAGGAAAAGGGCAAAATTTTGTTATCACTAATTTTTGGCCAAAATTTTGAATTTCCTTAGCAAAACTTAAAATGCAAATATCTCGTTAAATAAGCCCCGTAGAAGGAAATGGGCGAAATTTTGTTATCACTAATTTGTGGCCAAAATTTAGCAAAACTTAAAATGTAAATATCTCGTTAAATAAGCGTCGTAGAAGGAAAAGGGCAAAATTTTGTTATCACTAATTTGTGGCCAAAATTTAGCAAAACTTAAAATGCAAATATCTCGTTAAATAAGCCCCGTAGAAGGAAAAGGGCGAAATTTTGTTATCACTAATTTTTGGCCAAAATTTAGCAAAACTTAAAATGCAAATATCTCGTTAAATAAGCCCCGTAGAAGGAAAAAGGCGAAATTTTTTTATCACTAATTTTTGGCCACAATTTAGCAAAACTTAAAATGCAAATATCTCGTTAAATAAACCCCGAAGAAGGAAAAGGGCAAAATTTTGTTATCACTAATTTTTGGCCAAAATTTTGAATTTCCTTAGCAAAACTTAAAATGCAAATATCTCGTTAAATACGCCCCGTAGAAGGAAAAGGGCGAAATTTTGTTATCACTAATTTTTGGCCAATATTTAGCAAAACTTAAAATGCAAATATCTCGTTAAATAAGCCCCGTAGAAGGAAAAGGGCGAAATTTTGTTATCACTAATTTTTGGCCAAAATTTTGAATTTCCTTAGCAAAACTTAAAATGCAAATATCTCGTAAAATACGCCCCGTAGAAGGAAAAGGGCGAAATTTTGTTATCACTAATTTGTGGCCAAAATTTAGCAAAACTTAAAATGCACATATCTCGTTAAATAAGCCCCGTAGAAGGAAAAGGGCGAAATTTTGTTATCACTAATTTTTGGTCAAAATTTTGAATTTCCTTAGCAAAACTTAAAATGCAAATATCTCGTTAAATACGCCCCGTAGAAGGAAAAGGGCGAAATTTTGTTATCACTAATTTTTGGCCAAAATTTAGCAAAACTTAAAATGCAAATATCTCGTTAAATAAGCCCCGTAGAAGGAAAAGGGCGAAATTTTGTTATCACTAATTTGTGGCCAAAATTTAGCAAAACTTAAAATGCACATATCTCGTTAAATAAGCCCCGTAGAAGGAAAAGGGCGAAATTTTGTTATCACTAATTTTTGGTCAAAATTTTGAATTTCCTTAGCAAAACTTAAAATGCAAATATCTCGTTAAATACGCAAAATTTAGCAAAACTTAAAATGCAAATATCTCGTTAAATAAGCCCCGTAGAAGGAAAAGGGCGAAATTTTGTTATCACTAATTTTTGGCCAACATTTTGAATTTCCTTAGCAAAACTTAAAATGCAAATATCTCGTTAAATAAGCCCCGTAGAAGGAAAAGGGCGAAATTTTGTTATCACTAATTTTTGGCCAAAATTTAGCAAAACTTAAAATGCAAATATCTCGTTAAATAATCGCCGTAGAAGGAAAAGGGCAAAATTTTGTTATCACTAATTTTTGGCCAAAATTTTGAATTTCCTTAGCAAAACTTAAAATGCAAATATCTCGTTAAATAAGCCCCGTAGAAGGAAAAGGGCGAAATTTTGTTATCAATAATTTTTGGCCAAAATTTTGAATTTCCTTAGCAAAACTTAAAATGCAAATATCTCGTTAAATACGCCCCGTAGAAGGAAAAGGGCGAAATTTTGTTATCACTAATTTGTGGCCAAAATTTAGCAAAACTTAAAATGCACATATCTCGTTAAATAAGCCCCGTAGAAGGAAAAGGGCGAAATTTTGTTATCACTAATTTTTGGTCAAAATTTTGAATTTCCTTAGCAAAACTTAAAATGCAAATATCTCGTTAAATACGCCCCGTAGAAGGAAAAGGGCGAAATTTTGTTATCACTAATTTTTGGCCAAAATTTAGCAAAACTTAAAATGCAAATATCTCGTAAAATAAGCCCCGTAGAAGGAAAAGGGCGAAATTTTGTTATTACTAATTTTTGGCCAATATTTAGCAAAACTTAAAATGCAAATATCTCGTTAAATAAGCCCCGTAGAAGGAAAAGGGCGAAATTTTGTTATCAATAATTTTTGGCCAACATTTTGAATTTCCTTAGCAAAACTTAAAATGCAAATATCTCGTTAAATAAGCCCCGTAGAAGGAAAAGGGCGAAATTTTGTTATCACTAATTTTTGGCCAAAATTTAGCAAAACTTAAAATGCACATATGTCGTTAAATAAGCCCCGTAGAAGGAAAAGGGCGAAATTTTGTTATCACTAATTTTTGGTCAAAATTTTGAATTTCCTTAGCAAAACTTAAAATGCAAATATCTCGTTAAATACGCCCCGTAGAAGGAAAAGGGCGAAATTTTGTTATCACTAATTTTTGGCCAAAATTTAGCAAAACTTAAAATGCAAATATCTCGTAAAATAAGCCCCGTAGAAGGAAAAGGGCGAAATTTTGTTATTACTAATTTTTGGCCAATATTTAGCAAAACTTAAAATGCAAATATCTCGTTAAATAAGCCCCGTAGAAGGAAAAGGGCGAAATTTTGTTATCAATAATTTTTGGCCAAAATTTAGCAAAACTTAAAATGCACATATCTCGTTAAATAAGCCCCGTAGAAGGAAAAGGGCGAAATTTTGTTATCACTAATTTTTGGTCAAAATTTTGAATTTCCTTAGCAAAACTTAAAATGCAAATATCTCGTTAAATACGCCCCGTAGAAGGAAAAGGGCGAAATTTTGTTATTACTAATTTTTGGCCAATATTTAGCAAAACTTAAAATGCAAATATCTCGTTAAATAAGCCCCGTAGAAGGAAAAGGGCGAAATTTTGTTATCAATAATTTTTGGCCAAAATTTTGAATTTCCTTAGCAAAACTTAAAATGCAAATATCTCGTTAAATAAGCCGCGTAGAAGGAAAAGGGCGAACATTTTTTATCACTAATTTTTGGCCAAAATTTAGGAAAATTTAAAATGCAAATATCTCGTTAAATAAGCATAGAAGAAATTTAAATTTAAAATGCAAATATCTCGTTAAATAAGCCCCGTAGAAGGAAAAGGGCGAAATTTTGTTATCACTAATTTTTGGCCAAAATTTTGAATTTCCTTAGCAAAACTTAAATGCAAATATCTCGTTAAAAAAGCCCCGTAGAAGGAAAAGGGCGAAATTTTGTTACCACAAATTTTTGGGAAAAATTTTGAATTTCCTTAGCAAAACTTAAAATGCAAATATCTCGTTAAATAAGCCCCGTAGAAGGAAAAGGGCGAAATTTTGTTATCACTAATTTGTGGCCAAAATTTAGCAAAACTTAAAATGCACATATCTCGTTAACTAATTTTTTCCAAAATTTTGAATTTCCTTAGCAAAACTTAAAATGCAAATATCTCGTTAAATAAGCCCCGTAGAAGGAAAAAGGCGAAATTTTTTATCACTAATTTTTGGCCTAAATTTAGCAAAACTTAAAATATCTCGTTAAATAAACCCCGAAGAAGGAAAAGGGCAAAATTTTGTTATCACTAATTTTTGGCCAAAATTTTGAATTTCCTTAGCAAAACTTAAAATGCAAATATCTCGTTAAATAAGCCCCGTAGAAGGAAATGGGCGAAATTTTGTTATCACTAATTTGTGGCCAAAATTTAGCAAAACTTAAAATGTAAATATCTCGTTAAATAAGCGTCGTAGAAGGAAAAGGGCAAAATTTTGTTATCACTAATTTGTGGCCAAAATTTAGCAAAACTTAAAATGCTAATATCTCGTTAAATAAGCCCCGTAGAAGGAAAAGGGCGAAATTTTGTTATCACTAATTTTTGGCCAAAATTTAGCAAAACTTAAAATGCAAATATCTCGTTAAATAAGCCCCGTAGAAGGAAAAAGGCGAAATTTTTTTATCACTAATTTTTGGCCACAATTTAGCAAAACTTAAAATGCAAATATCTCGTTAAATAAACCCCGAAGAAGGAAAAGGGCGAAATTTTGTTATCACTAATTTTTGGCCAATATTTAGCAAAACTTAAAATGCAAATATCTCGTTAAATAAGCCCCGTAGAAGGAAAAGGGCGAAATTTTGTTATCACTAATTTTTGGCCAAAATTTTGAATTTCCTTAGCAAAACTTAAAATGCAAATATCTCGTAAAATACGCCCCGTAGAAGGAAAAGGGCGAAATTTTGTTATCACTAATTTGTGGCCAAAATTTAGCAAAACTTAAAATGCACATATCTCGTTAAATAAGCCCCGTAGAAGGAAAAGGGCGAAATTTTGTTATCACTAATTTTTGGTCAAAATTTTGAATTTCCTTAGCAAAACTTAAAATGCAAATATCTCGTTAAATACGCCCCGTAGAAGGAAAAGGGCGAAATTTTGTTATCACTAATTTTTGGCCAAAATTTAGCAAAACTTAAAATGCAAATATCTCGTTAAATAAGCCCCGTAGAAGGAAAAGGGCGAAATTTTGTTATCACTAATTTTTGGCCAAAATTTTGAATTTCCTTAGCAAAACTTAAAATGCAAATATCTCGTTAAATAAGCCCCGTAGAAGGAAAAGGGCGAAATTTTGTTATCACTAATTTGTGGCCAAAATTTAGCAAAACTTAAAATGCACATATCTCGTTAAATAAGCCCCGTAGAAGGAAAAGGGCGAAATTTTGTTATCACTAATTTTTGGTCAAAATTTTGAATTTCCTTAGCAAAACTTAAAATGCAAATATCTCGTTAAATACGCCCCGTAGAAGGAAAAGGGCGAAATTTTGTTATCACTAATTTGTGGCCAAAATTTAGCAAAACTTAAAATGCACATATCTCGTTAAATAAGCCCCGTAGAAGGAAAAGGGCGAAATTTTGTTATCACTAATTTTTGGCCAAAATTTTGAATTTCCTTAGCAAAACTTAAAATGCAAATATCTCGTTAAATAAGCCCCGTAGAAGGAAAAGGGCGAAATTTTGTTATCACTAATTTGTGGCCAAAATTTAGCAAAACTTAAAATGCACATATCTCGTTAAATAAGCCCCGTAGAAGGAAAAGGGCGAAATTTTGTTATCACTAATTTTTGGTCAAAATTTTGAATTTCCTTAGCAAAACTTAAAATGCAAATATCTCGTTAAATACGCAAAATTTAGCAAAACTTAAAATGCAAATATCTCGTTAAATAAGCCCCGTAGAAGGAAAAGGGCGAAATTTTGTTATCACTAATTTTTGGCCAACATTTTGAATTTCCTTAGCAAAACTTAAAATGCAAATATCTCGTTAAATAAGCCCCGTAGAAGGAAAAGGGCGAAATTTTGTTATCACTAATTTTTGGCCAAAATTTAGCAAAACTTAAAATGCAAATATCTCGTTAAATAAGCGCCGTAGAAGGAAAAGGGCAAAATTTTGTTATCACTAATTTTTGGCCAAAATTTTGAATTTCCTTAGCAAAACTTAAAATGCAAATATCTCGTTAAATAAGCCCCGTAGAAGGAAAAGGGCGAAATTTTGTTATCAATAATTTTTGGCCAAAATTTTGAATTTCCTTAGCAAAACTTAAAATGCAAATATCTCGTTAAATACGCCCCGTAGAAGGAAAAGGGCGAAATTTTGTTATCACTAATTTTTGGCCAAAATTTAGCAAAACTTAAAATGCACATATCTCGTTAAATAAGCCCCGTAGAAGGAAAAGGGCGAAATTTTGTTATCACTAATTTTTGGTCAAAATTTTGAATTTCCTTAGCAAAACTTAAAATGCAAATATCTCGTTAAATACGCCCCGTAGAAGGAAAAGGGCGAAATTTTGTTATCACTAATTTTTGGCCAAAATTTAGCAAAACTTAAAATGCAAATATCTCGTAAAATAAGCCCCGTAGAAGGAAAAGGGCGAAATTTTGTTATTACTAATTTTTGGCCAATATTTAGCAAAACTTAAAATGCAAATATCTCGTTAAATAAGCCCCGTAGAAGGAAAAGGGCGAAATTTTGTTATCAATAATTTTTGGCCAAAATTTTGAATTTCCTTAGCAAAACTTAAAATGCAAATATCTCGTTAAATACGCCCCGTAGAAGGAAAAGGGCGAAATTTTGTTATCACTAATTTGTTGCCAAAATTTAGCAAAACTTAAAATGCACATATCTCGTTAAATAAGCCCCGTAGAAGGAAAAGGGCGAAATTTTGTTATCACTAATTTTAGGTCAAAATTTTGAATTTCCTTAGCAAAACTTAAAATGCAAATATCTCGTTAAATACGCCCCGTAGAAGGAAAAGGGCGAAATTTTGTTATTACTAATTTTTGGCCAATATTTAGCAAAACTTAAAATGCAAATATCTCGTTAAATAAGCCCCGTAGAAGGAAAAGGGCGAAATTTTGTTATCAATAATTTTTGGCCAACATTTTGAATTTCCTTAGCAAAACTTAAAATGCAAATATCTCGTTAAATAAGCCCCGTAGAAGGAAAAGGGCGAAATTTTGTTATCACTAATTTTTGGTCAAAATTTTGAATTTCCTTAGCAAAACTTAAAATGCAAATATCTCGTTAAATAAGCCGCGTAGAAGGAAAAGGGCGAACATTTTTTATCACTAATTTTTGGCCAAAATTTAGGAAAATTTAAAATGCAAATATCTCGTTAAATAAGCCCCGTAGAAGGAAAAGGGCAAAATTTTGTTATCACTAATTTGTGGCCAAAATTTAGCAAAACTTAAAATGCACATATCTCGTTAACTAATTTTTTCCAAAATTTTGAATTTCCTTAGCAAAACTTAAAATGCAAATATCTCGTTAAATAAGCCCCGTAGAAGGAAAAAGGCGAAATTTTTTTATCACTAATATTTGGCCTAAATTTAGCAAAACTTAAAATATCTCGTTAAATAAACCCCGAAGAAGGAAAAGGGCAAAATTTTGTTATCACTAATTTTTGGCCAAAATTTTGAATTTCCTTAGCAAAACTTAAAATGCAAATATCTCGTTAAATAAGCCCCGTAGAAGGAAATGGGCGAAATTTTGTTATCACTAATTTGTGGCCAAAATTTAGCAAAACTTAAAATGTAAATATCTCGTTAAATAAGCGTCGTAGAAGGAAAAGGGCAAAATTTTGTTATCACTAATTTGTGGCCAAAATTTAGCAAAACTTAAAATGCAAATATCTCGTTAAATAAGCCCCGTAGAAGGAAAAGGGCGAAATTTTGTTATCACTAATTTTTGGCCAAAATTTAGCAAAACTTAAAATGCAAATATCTCGTTAAATAAGCCCCGTAGAAGGAAAAAGGCGAAATTTTTTTATCACTAATTTTTGGCCACAATTTAGCAAAACTTAAAATGCAAATATCTCGTTAAATAAACCCCGAAGAAGGAAAAGGGCAAAATTTTGTTATCACTAATTTTTGGCCAAAATTTTGAATTTCCTTAGCGAAACTTAAAATGCAAATATCTCGTAAAATACGCCCCGTAGAAGGAAAAGGGCGAAATTTTGTTATCACTAATTTGTGGCCAAAATTTAGCAAAACTTAAAATGCACATATCTCGTTAAATAAGCCCCGTAGAAGGAAAAGGGCGAAATTTTGTTATCACTAATTTTTGGTCAAAATTTTGAATTTCCTTAGCAAAACTTAAAATGCAAATATCTCGTTAAATACGCCCCGTAGAAGGAAAAGGGCGAAATTTTGTTATCACTAATTTTTGGCCAAAATTTAGCAAAACTTAAAATGCAAATATCTCGTTAAATAAGCCCCGTAGAAGGAAAAGGGCGAAATTTTGTTATCACTAATTTGTGGCCAAAATTTAGCAAAACTTAAAATGCACATATATCGTTAAATAAGCCCCGTAGAAGGAAAAGGGCGAAATTTTGTTATCACTAATTTTTGGTCAAAATTTTGAATTTCCTTAGCAAAACTTAAAATGCAAATATCTCGTTAAATACGCAAAATTTAGCAAAACTTAAAATGCAAATATCTCGTTAAATAAGCCCCGTAGAAGGAAAAGGGCGAAATTTTGTTATCACTAATTTTTGGCCAACATTTTGAATTTCCTTAGCAAAACTTAAAATGCAAATATCTCGTTAAATAAGCCCCGTAGAAGGAAAAGGGCGAAATTTTGTTATCACTAATTTTTGGCCAAAATTTAGCAAAACTTAAAATGCAAATATCTCGTTAAATAAGCGCCGTAGAAGGAAAAGGGCAAAATTTTGTTATCACTAATTTTTGGCCAAAATTTTGAATTTCCTTAGCAAAACTTAAAATGCAAATATCTCGTTAAATAAGCCCCGTAGAAGGAAAAGGGCGAAATTTTGTTATCAATAATTTTTGGCCAAAATTTTGAATTTCCTTAGCAAAACTTAAAATGCAAATATCTCGTTAAATACGCCCCGTAGAAGGAAAAGGGCGAAATTTTGTTATCACTAATTTGTGGCCAAAATTTAGCAAAACTTAAAATGCACATATCTCGTTAAATAAGCCCCGTAGAAGGAAAAGGGCGAAATTTTTTTATCACTCATTTTTGGTCAAAATTTTGAATTTCCTTAGCAAAACTTAAAATGCAAATATCTCGTTAAATACGCCCCGTAGAAGGAAAAGTGCGAAATTTTGTTATCACTAATTTTTGGCCAAAATTTAGCAAAACTTAAAATGCAAATATCTCGTAAAATAAGCCCCGTAGAAGGAAAAGGGCGAAATTTTGTTATTACTAATTTTTGGCCAATATTTAGCAAAACTTAAAATGCAAATATCTCGTTAAATAAGCCCCGTAGAAGGAAAAGGGCGAAATTTTGTTATCAATAATTTTTGGCCAACATTTTGAATTTCCTTAGCAAAACTTCAAATGCAAATATCTCGTTAAATAAGCCCCGTAGAAGGAAAAGGGCGAAATTTTGTTATCACTAATTTTTGGCCAAAATTTAGCAAAACTTAAAATGCACATATCTCGTTAAATAAGCCCCGTAGAAGGAAAAGGGCGAAATTTTGTTATCACTAATTTTTGGTCAAAATTTTGAATTTCCTTAGCAAAACTTAAAATGCAAATATCTCGGTAAATACGCCCCGTAGAAGGAAAAGGGCGAAATTTTGTTATCACTAATTTTTGGCCAAAATTTAGCAAAACTTAAAATGCAAATATCTCGTAAAATAAGCCCGTAGAAGGAAAAGGGCGAAATTTTGTTATTACTAATTTTTGGCCAATATTTAGCAAAACTTAAAATGCAAATATCTCGTTAAATAAGCCCCGTAGAAGGAAAAGGGCGAAATTTTGTTATCAATAATTTTTGGCCAACATTTCGAATTTCCTTAGCAAAACTTAAAATGCAAATAACTCGTTAAATAAGCCCCATAGAAGGAAAAGGGCGAAATTTTGTTATCACTAATTTTTGGCCAAAATTTAGCAAAACTTAAAATGCACATATCTCGTTAAATAAGCCCCGTAGAAGGAAAAGGGCGAAATTTTGTTATCACTAATTTTTGGTCAAAATTTTGAATTTCCTTAGCAAAACTTAAAATGCAAATATCTCGTTAAATACGCCCCGTAGAAGGAAAAGGGCGAAATTTTGTTATCACTAATTTTTGGCCAAAATTTAGCAAAACTTAAAATGCAAATATCTCGTAAAATAAGCCCCGTAGAAGGAAAAGGGCGAAATTTTGTTATTACTAATTTTTGGCCAATATTTAGCAAAACTTAAAATGCAAATCTCGTTAAATAAGCCCCGTAGAAGGAAAAGGGCGACATTTTGTTATCAATAATTTTTGGCCAAAATTTTGAATTTCCTTAGCAAAACTTAAAATGCAAATATCTCGTTAAATACGCCCCGTAGAAGGAAAAGGGCGAAATTTTGTTATCACTAATTTGTTGCCAAAATTTAGCAAAACTTAAAATGCACATATCTCGTTAAATAAGCCCCGTAGAAGGAAAAGGGCGAAATTTTGTTATCACTAATTTTTGGTCAAAATTTTGAATTTCCTTAGCAAAACTTAAAATGCAAATATCTCGTTAAATACGCCCCGTAGAAGGAAAAGGGCGAAATTTTGTTATCACTAATTTGTTGCCAAAATTTAGCAAAACTTAAAATGCAAATATCTCGTTAAATAAGCCCCGTAGAAGGAAAAGGGCGAAATTTTGTTATCAATAATTTTTGGCCAACATTTTGAATTTCCTTAGCAAAACTTAAAATGCAAATATCTCGTTAAATAAGCCGCGTAGAAGGAAAAGGGCGAAATTTTGTTATTACTAATTTTTGGCCAATATTTAGCAAAACTTAAAATGCAAATATCTCGTTATATAAGCCCCGTAGAAGGAAAAGGGCGAAATTTTGTTATCAATAATTTTTGGCCAAAATTTTGAATTTCCTTAGCAAAACTTAAAATGCAAATATCTCGTTAAATAAGCCGCGTAGAAGGAAAAGGGCGAACATTTTTTATCACTAATTTTTGGCCAAAATTTAGGAAATTTAAAATGCAAATATCTCGTTAAATAAGCCCCGTAGAAGGAAAAGGGCGAAATTTTGTTATCAATAATTTTTGGCCAACATTTTTGAATTTCCTTAGCAAAACTTAAAATGCAAATATCTCGTTAAATACGCCCCGTAGAAGGAAAAGGGCGAAATTTTGTTATTACTAATTTTTGGCCAATATTTAGCAAAACTTAAAATGCAAATATCTCGTTATATAAGCCCCGTAGAAGGAAAAGGGCGAAATTTTGTTATCAATAATTTTTGGCCAAAATTTTGAATTTCCTTAGCAAAACTTAAAATGCAAATATCTCGTTAAATAAGCCGCGTAGAAGGAAAAGGGCGAACATTTTTTATCACTAATTTTTGGCCAAAATTTAGGAAAATTTAAAATGCAAATATCTCGTTAAATAAGCCCCGTAGAAGGAAAAGGGCGAAATTTTGTTATCACTAATTGTTGGCCAAAATTTTGAATTTCCTTAGCAAAACTTAAAATGCAAATATCTCGTTAAATAAGCCGCGTAGAAGGAAAAGGGCGAAAATTTTTTATCACTAATTTTTGGCCAATATTTAGCAAAACTTAAAATGCAAATATCTCGTTAAATACGCCCCGTAGAAGGAAAAGGGCGAAATTTTGTTATCACTAATTTGTGGCCAAAATTTAGCAAAACTTAAAATGCACATATCTCGTTAAATAAGCCCCGTAGAAGGAAAAGGGCGAAATTT